>JAIGNY010000683.1:0-117500 GCA_020152595.1 Chiridota heheva
TGGTCAGCTCATGACGGCCCCAAACAGCAGCACATTTTGGGCCCATGCTGGGCCTAACTGTGTGCTGGCAGGGATGTCCTTTCCACCCTACTGTGCGCCACTGAAACTTGGACCTTATCTCAAGAAATGGAAGAGAAACTGCAGGTTTTTGAAATGTGGCTGAACAGAAAGATGCTAAGGGTTTCTTGCAGATAAGGTCAGTAATGTTCGGGTTCTTGAAAGAGTGAATGAGCAGATGAGAGGAAAGGCCTTAGTTTCTGAAATCAAAAACAGGAAGATGCAGTTCATGGGTCACATGATCCGAGGAAACAGATCCCAATCAGTGGCGTAGCCAGCTTTGAAAAAGTAAGGGGGTCCGAGAAAACCTCCCTGCCAGGCATGTCAAGGCAAAGTGTTCAAATTTAGCCCACTTCTGAAGGCAATTTTGTATTTTAAAAGCAAAAAGATAGAAGAAAAAAAACAAGAATTATCCTAATTTTAATTATTTTTTTAGAAATAGTGTGTGAGTGTGTGTGTGTGTGTGTGTGTGGGAGTGAGGGGGGAGGGGGGTTCGGACCCCTCATGCCCCCTTGCCTACGCCACTTGTCCTAATGGCAGCTGTTAGATGATAGGACAGAAGGTAGGAGAAAAAAGGTAGACTAAGAAGACCATGGTGTGGAGAGGTCAAGAGGTGGAGTGGGGCTAAGTACAACATTTTATCTCGGGCAGCTAAAGATAGAGCTATTTGGAGGACCATGACAGCCAGAACCTCAACAGGACATGGCAACGGATAGGAATAGGTTGGATGGGCTTTCATGACTTGTGTATAGATTTAAGTTACAATTAAGGCTCATCAAATCTCGAATAAGCTCAGTGTCGCAAACAAAAATGGCAACAGATTACAACTTTTGCTCTCCCTGAAATGTGATTAAAATGTTCGTGTTAGATATGGATGATGATCATTGCGAGAAAAAAAAAATCACTATAACAAGAAAATGCAAGCATTGCCTGAGTGTAATTTTTTCTAGAACTTTTTAACAAAAAATGATCAGTACACACGGAACAACAAAACGCCCCTTTACGTATTTTTGTTTTTTGATTGATTGATTGATTAATTACATTTTACAATCACTTGCTTTTCAGTACGTTATGCAAATTAAGACAAATTGATAATTTGTCACGCTAAAGAAAAGAAAACGATGGACATTTGCAAATAGAAATGTGAGAAGATATTTACACTTTCTGGTTATAGACGGATAATCAGGGCTATAACTGGCCTTTTACTATGTTTACTGGACAAATTAACCTATTTTGTCCTTTTAAAGACCTGTTTGCCATGGTCTGTAATTTTTTCAGATATATCGACCAAACTATATTTGTCAGCCAGGCTTTTTTGGTGTTCTTGTTATTCATATTTTTGGTAACCACGTTTTGAACCTTTTCGAAATACCCATGCTTAACCATCAATCGAAATCTAACATATAAAACACTCACATTGCTAACATGATCAACAAATATTATTGTAGAAATGCCAGTAATTCCCTATACACTATTTACAGATCCACACACACACACCCGGAGAAAGTCAAATATAATATTCACCCATGGTATACCAGGATCTCTGTGCTGACGTTAATTTGCAAGTGTTGCAAAGTTAATAACGAATAACAATCTCATTTAATCTTATATTGATTTTTAAATATACATCTTCTAAACTACATAATTCGCGCTTTGCGCGATAATTCTAAATTTCAAACTTCTACAAAACAAAAACAAAATAATTCAGTCAAAACGATTTTTAAAAAAAAAGAAGTCATTTTTAATGATGTTGGAATGAGATCTGGACTGGAGGGCAACATTGTGCACTCACTAAGTCAAATGTAGAACCATTTTCATGATTCAATGACTCTATATAGAATCATAGACTTGTACCGCCCCGCTCCCTTTCCCCTTGTTTTGAAAATCCTGAATCAGCCCCTCTCTCGCGAACATAACTTAACCCGGGGCACTTCCATACTAAAGTGGATAGGGCATGCAGCCCATTAACCCCAATTCTACCTGCAGTATGACAAGTTGTTTTTTTTGGTACCTGAAAAGATTGAAATTTTACGATCTTTATACATGCAGAATTGCATTAGTGGCGTAGACAGAATTGAACTGTTAGGGGGAAACGCTGCCCTCTAGAAGGCAAAGTAAGGTGGAAATCTTAAACCACAAAATTAATATATTAAATTGCGGGTATCCCATGAGCAATGACCGTACGATGGGTTACCTCTCATGTGGAAGAAAAGCCCCAAAATTTATCGGTTACAAGTGCATGGGAAAATCACGAAAGTCAATTAGGGCCATAGAAAGTGCATTTGAGAAATTCCTTAATTCGTTATTTCGGATTTGAATCCGTAATTTTGAATTTGGATCCGTTATTTCAAATTTGAAATAAGGGATCCCAATTCGAAATTACGGATTTAAATTTGAAATAAGAAATTTGAATTTGAAATGAATTTTAATTAAAAAAAACGAATTCAAACGAATCCAATTTCGAAAACGAATTCAATTTTGAATTAACGAATTTCAATTTGAAATAACGGATTCAAATCCGAAATAACGAATTCAGATTTGATATGACGCCTTTGAATTTGAAATAACGATTATGAAAATATAACGATTACAGATTTCAAATAACGAATTTGAAATTTGAATTAACGGATACAAATTCAAAATAATGAATTGAAATCCGAATAAACGAATTCAGGAATTGCTCAAATATATACTTTATATGTCCCTAATAGGCTTTTGTAGAAAATCGCACTGATTATTAACTTATTACTAAGTTTTTCTTCAATTTACAAATTTTCTTTATTGTATTTGAAGGCGAATTGCTGTTATAGTGGTAAATTTTCCTCCGCCCCTTTCTCCGATACACCTCTTCCCCTCCTCTCAAGTCGAATGCAGCACTGCACCATTTTTATAATCGAAGAACACTGAATTGAAATATAATAATTATTTGAAATGATATAACTTTGCTGGTGTAGAACCAAATACAAATGTTGTATATATTGTTGTGAGGTACTATGATATGGGCCCTGGTGTTCCAAAAGTTTCCTATATACCAATGTAGGAATCATCAATTTATAATATAAATCACTCGAAATTAGAAGGGTTAGAAGGGGGGGGGGGGGGGAGGGGGGGGGGGGAAGGGGGCATTCAGCAGTATGAAATTTACGGCTGAATACTGAATGAGGCATATGAGCCGCTCTTCGTAGAATGATGGATATACTCCCAAATAGAATCTTCATGCATCTTAAATAGTATCTTCATGCCATGGTCAGATGGTAGAATCATACGAAAAAATGGGAAGGGGCGGGGCCATATATGGTGAAGAGGCGGAGCTTCGACCGGCTAGGGCCTAGCTGAATTTCAATCACATTCACTGATTCAGTACAGGCGAACTTTTTTACAAAAGGCTGTGACTGGCATAGCCTCCTGAAAAAAACTGTGAAGGATAGACGACTATTCACTACCGCCACTTAAAGTATTTGCTCCCTCCAGTTTTATAGGAAATAATAAAGTAATACTTCATTATTGACGTTATCCATGATTTGTTTGTATATGATTCGCAGCATACTACTTGCGCGATAGCCTGGCCTAACGTTAGGCCTAACTGTGTTTTATACGGCCTAACGTTAGGCCAATGCCCTATCGTTATAGGCCCTATAATTTTTTTATTCAATTGGGGCTAATAATAAGGGTTATTAGTGTCATGTTATACTGCACAGGAAAGTTCGCGCCTTCCTTAAGTTAGTACTAGACACGAATCACGATCGCTACAGGCTACAGTACAGTGGTCACAAAAGAGCATGGAAATGACCACTGACGCCCTTAAGTTATTTTTGAGCCTAGGCCTAAGTAGGTCCTAACGTTAGGCCTAAAGCCGAACAACTTTTTGCAACTTACGTTTTTGTAGATTTCTTGAATTTGTGATAAAGGGTAAAAATGGTCAATTTCCTGGAAGAAATTCACTGAAGGATAGCGTTGCAACTAAATGTTGCAAACGCATGCATACAACTTGGAAAAAGAGGGGCAAAAACACAGGTGTTCCTAGCGTTATGGCAACCTATATGCTTACTAGTATATATATATATAAAGAAGGGTAGGACTCTTTCTAACGCAACTTTTAAACTGTATATGAAAATTCCTTTTCTTTGAACACTCGCGAATCTCAATTACACTTTTTAACCCTACTCACATTTGCTGGAGACTTCCTTCTTCGTGTATAAGCCACAGTATTTGTTAGTTTTTTTCCGATTAAATGTACAAATGATGAATTTTCTACCAAATTATTGTCAAGACAGTCTATCAGCCCAACAATTTGCTGCAAACTAAAGAAACGTTGCAATGACGTCATTGAAGTGCTGCTTCTTTCTGAGCAACTTTAGCTCTGATTTTTCACAGACAATAAAGCCTACGACAAAAAGTGTCTTAAGTGCATACAAAATCTTTTTCATACTTCAAACAAAAAAAATTGCAACATTTAATTGGCTAATTTGCAAATATCGACATAAATCTGGTAGAAAACCATCTTGTTTCAATGTTCAGTGTGTAAGATATCACATGATCAGAATTTCTGTACCGGATTGACCTTGAGGTCACTAAAAGTGTGAAGTTGCATATTATAGAATGATGCATATTCAGATATTTTAATTTACAAACGAGTGCATAGGTGTACACTATCTATGTTTGACTTACAGTATGTCACCTTTGATTTCAGTGATTAATTGTTCAATGTTTTCCTTTGTAACCTACACTCCAAAAAACAAAAGAAAAACAAGTATTTTTTGTCTTATGTGATCTTATACAAGTAATGAAAATCTAAGTGACCTGGTAAAAAATACCAAACAAAATGTAATTATGTCAACGTGATAATTAAACTTAGATGAACTTGATTATAATAAGTGCAGACTTAACTTAAAAAGTTTGAAGAATGGAGCGGAAAAGTGGGTCATACTATTTTTGTGACAGCGGACTTCCATCAGGCTCAATAAACCACAGCAGTCAGCAAACGTCAACCAACAAGGTAAAAAAATCTATGATGACAGAAAAAAGGCCTGGATTGAAAGCCTATGGCTAAGTTAGCATTAGCAGATTATCCAAAATAAGTTGAAATAATGAACATTACCTACTTTATCTTAATGAGATTTTTCTTGTCCAGTTTCAAAAAGTTCTTGTTATGCCAGAACTCGTATTCTTTAACTCTGTAAGGTTTCTATTAAAAAAAGCACCCACATAAGCCTAGAGTCCAATTATAATTGAGAATAAACATTGCCAGGAGCAAAATCTTACTTGAAATGTAACAACGTCTTATGGCATTGGACACAAATTTTTAACAGTTAAGAAAAGCAAATGTTGTTTTGTCAGTAAAACTAAAGCTAACATTCTAAATGACCAGTTTTTCAGTGTTTTCACAGTAGAAAACACCTCCCAAATTCCTGTAACTAAACCACTTGCCAACAGCAAAATAAACCAACTTATAATTACCCCAGAAGGTGTCAAAAGCAACTGCATAACCTAGACCCCAACAAAGCCTCAGGTCCTGACCAAATACCACCATGGTTTCTAAAAGCACATGCTGATGACCTCTATGAAATTCTAACTGATCTCTTTCAAACCTCTGTCGATAATGGTACTATCCCTAACAAGTGGAAAGAAGCAAACATATGTAGTGTTTTTAAGAAAGGTGATAAACAAAACC
Source organism: Chiridota heheva (assembly GCA_020152595.1). Taxonomy (NCBI): domain Eukaryota; kingdom Metazoa; phylum Echinodermata; class Holothuroidea; order Apodida; family Chiridotidae; genus Chiridota; species Chiridota heheva. The sequence continues at coordinate 5,729 of JAIGNY010000683.1, forward strand.
CAGCTAATTATAGACCTATTTCCCTCACCTCGTTTGTAGTAAAATCCTTGAGCATATAATCCACTCACATGTGATGAAATTCCTTGATGAGCATAATATCTTAACTGATTTACAACATGGCTTCCGTGCAAAAAGATCGACTGAAACACAACTCCTCTTAACAATAAATGATATCTCTAAACAAATTGACCAAAACAGTAACGTCTCTATGGCTATTCTTGACTTCTCAAAAGCCTTTGATAAAGTCCCCACCAGCGCCTGTTATCCAAACTTTCCGCCTATGGCATTGATGGAAATCTTCTGGCCTGGTTTGCATCATTCCTCAACAACCGCATCCAGCGTGTTGTTTGCGATGGTGAAATCTCTGATTCTAAACAGGTTTTATCCGTGTACCACAAGGTACTGTCTTGGGTCCATTACTTTTCCTCTTATATGTAAATGACATCCCTGATAATATAAACAGCACAGTCAGACTGTTTGCTGATGACTGCCTTGTGTACAGAACAATTGATAACCCCTCTGACCAACAAATCCTCCAAGATGATCTTAACAAACTTGAACAATGGCAAAACAAATGGCAAATGAATTTCAACCCCTCCAAATGCTACATCTTGTCAATTTCCTCTAAGAAATGCTTTAAATCACCTGTTTATACCTTATGCAACCAGCCACTAAAACATGTCAACTCCCACCCATACCTAGGTGTTGAAATTGATAATAAACTTAGATGGGATAAACATATACATAACATAACCAAGAAAGCTAACTCTATACTTGGCCTTTTAAAACGTAACCTCTCAAACTGTCCCAATCGACGTTAAATCCACTGCCTATAAAGCTCTAGTCAGGCCAGTACTTGAGTACGCATCTGCAGTCTGGGACCCCATCACCAGTGCGATGTGGATAAACTTGAATCTATTCAAAGGAGAGCAGCCAGGTTCTGTATGGCAGACTACTCTTATAAATCTAGTGTAAAAACATGCTTTATAAATTAGATTGGCCCCTGCTTAAAACAAGACGATACAACACCCGGCTACATATGCTATATAAAATCAATAACAATCTTGTCGCCATCAATAAAGATGAACTTATCCCCACCGTTAGAACTAATACAAGAAATAATCATGACCTTAATTTCCAGGTTCCCTATGCTTAAAAGAATATATATAAACACTCTTTCTTCCCTCACACACTAAAGGATTGGAATGCTTTACCGTCAGACATTGTTCATGCACTAAGTCTCAACTGTTTCAAAGCTAAACTTACTAACACCTGTATTGCTAACTAGTTTTTTTTTTATATTATTTTTTACTCATACTATTTACGCTCGGTTGGCGTTCATGTCCTCTTGAAGGATTTTTGCCGACTTAACCGATTCAGATTCAGATTCAGATTGTCTTAAGCTTAACTACATGTATACTAACTACATGTATAGTTTACCTACTACAATAAAAACTAAAATTTCTTTCATTTTAGTTTAGTATTAATCCTTACTCTACCAGCACTTTTTGAAAAATGCGCTTGGGAGACGGGATCAAAAATAAGGCACCCAAATGGTGATAATTTTCCCGCGTGGCAGAATACGAGTTATGCACAGGCTGATTATTGAAGGGTCCTCTGTCTTCTGAGCAGCAGAGTTGGGCTCGTTCTGCCTCAGTGACCCAGTGGGCCGCCCACTGGGATGCCCACTGGGACCACGCTGCATATATTTTTGAGTTGGCATACGTTGTGGGTTGATTAAGCCTTACTTACCAGCACTTTTTTTAAAACGTGTTTGGGAGACCGGGTCAAAGGTAGGGCACCCAAAACCGCGTGGTAGAGTAGGGTTAACTATAAAACTTATCCTGTATTTTTTGCTAAAAGATCTTGATGTTGTTTTTGCAAGATGAATTGAATTACCCCCCAAGCTATGTAAGAAATGCTGTTTCTCTTTCTACTTTCAAGCAATGTATTCTAATGTTTACCTATTTTAAAAACCACCAGAAGGGCTACCATTTCTCTTTAATTTGATCTGAACTCTTTCTAATATGTAAATTATTAGGGAAATGCAAACCTTTAAATAAGACATTTTACTGACCTGAATTTATGCATCACTTTTCCTATTACCTTTTTGTTCCTTTCATATTTTTAAAACTCATTGATAATAATTTCTCACTTTTGTCTCAGGAGAAGATCGTGGATAATTCAGAAAGGAATCTCTGTAAGTGACAGTCATGACTCAGAGGGGTTCAGACATCAGGGCCAGGTAATGACGTCTTTAACTTAATACAGCAGTGTTCCAGACATTACACGTGTGTACATGTTAAGCAATAAGTATTTAAGTGTTTCAAGTTAGTGAAGAAACATGACACCAAAACAGGATAAACAGTATCAGGGGAAAAGTAAAATGCAGTGAGAGGGAAATAAATCTGATTGAAGAATTCAGATGCTAAGGGACAAAGGTTGATAGTGAGTGACTGGCTGAGGTGGTAGGTAAAAAAAGGTATCAATGAAGATAGAACTTGGTGGGGGTTGATTTCTTTTTTTAAAGTTGGAAGGTAGGTATAGGTTCATTAATGGTACTGGAGGATTACAATGGGAGGTAAATATTTAGAGCAATGTCTTAGCAATCAGTTTTTGCTATTGAATGAACAATTAAAATCAAGACAAAAAGATTATGAATTTAATACTTTTGTATAGAGTCTTGCTTTTATTGGTATTGTTTAACATTGAAGATTTGAAATCATCATCCAAGTCTACCATATTCTATTATCTTAAATTAATAGATAACTGAGTCATAATCACTATGATATTTCTCATTTTACAGGGAAAACCAGTCTAAATTTGTACAACAGAGAATAACTACAATTGAGCGACATTTTGCAGCTCTGTGTCAGAATTTTTCTGCTTATTCAAGAAAATGTGCACGGTTACGAGACAAAGGTGATGATGTAGCAAAGTCTCTTCTGTCGTATGCAGAAACCGAAGCTCCGTCCACAAAAGCTGGTCTGACAGGATTTGCGGAACACTTGTCGTCAATTCAAGACTTCAGGCAAGCAGAGGTGAGGTTGTGAAGTAAAGAATTTTCAAATAAAAAATCTATTAGTCACCCACCTTTGTAAAGTGGAAGGATTTCTTCCACCATTTTTTGGCTCGTTGTATTATCACCTTTTCTGTCAGGTTCACTGCTCTATATGGAACTAATTTGCTATCTTTCACTTGGTGCAATCTCCTCATGCTTTGTAACCATGTAAATAAATGTGTGTTTTTTTTTTTGCCAAGTGGTAAATCAAACCATATTTGAGGATTTTAGTTTAAGAAGCATTTTAATGAAGAATATCATATATAAATCATTATTCATATCTAACTCATCATCATCATCATCATTATCATCATCATCATCATCATCATCATCATCATCATCATCATCATCATCATCATCCTCATCATTATCATCATCATCATCATCATCATCATCATCATTAAGAAAAAGAAAAAAAACTGTGGTATTAAAAAAAAAATGTAATATTTAGTTCTTTGAAGTAATTCCTGTGCAGTTAGATGTAATGGACCTACAAAAAACTAACAAAAAAGTGTTCATCTCTCTAGCATTCCATAAGCTTCAACCTTGCACATACCCTTGTTCCTCTATTCAATGTTAGTGAAAACTATCAGCAAATGTTTCAAATGCCCCCAACAGTTTATGCTATATACATTAGATCACCTTCACATATATAAGGAAAAATAACAACGGGGAGGGTAGCAAGTACAAAACATCTATGACATTACATGTGAAAATACCAAGGTAAAAATGTTAAGTGTCCCACTAGGTTTGTGCAATGTAGGGCTTAGGAATTCATCAGTGAAGCTTGTCAAGTTACTCAGTAGATGTCTGGTGCTGTCGGGAAGTTTCTTTAATATTGCATCATTTATCTCTTAACAGGTTCAGAGGTTGGAATTCAGAGTTGTACAACCGCTGTCCCTTTATGGAACACAATGCAAGCATTCAAGGGTAAGAGATGCAGTTCATTTTTTTTTTATATCTTAAGCAATTATTTTTATTTTGATCTTATGATATTTTGCAGTGAATTAATTCCATTATCACTTACATGATCTTCACTGTTTTTCCCTGACACTCATTATCAACTATGGTTTAACTTCTTCACTTTCTTACTCATGTCATTGTTATTATCATAGTTGTCATTGTCATCATTGTCAACACATGTGATCATTGTCAACACATGTGATCATTGTCAACACATGTGATCATTGTCAATACATGTGATCATTGTCAACACATGTGATCATTGTCAACACATGTGATCATTGTCAATACATGTGATCATTGTCAACACATGTGATCATGGTCAACACATGTGATCATTGTCAACACATGTGATCATTGTCAATACATGTGATCATGGTCAACACATGTGATCATGGTCAACACATGTGATCATTGTCAATACATGTGATCATTGTCAACACATGTGATCATTGTCAACACAGGTGATCATTGTCAACACATGTGATCATTGTCAACACATGTGATCATTGTCAACACATGTGATCATTGTCAACACATGTGATCATTGTCAACACATGTGATCATTGTCAACACATGTGATCATTGTCAATACATGTGATCATTGTCAACACATGTGATCATGGTCAACACATGTGATCATTGTCAACACATGTGATCATTGTCAACACATGTGATCATTGTCAACACATGTGATCATTGTCAACACATGTGATCATTGTCAACACATGTGATCATTGTCAACACATGTGATCATTGTCAATACATGTGATCATTGTCAACACATGTGATCATGGTCAACACATGTGATCATTGTCAACACATGTGATCATTGTCAACACATGTGATCATTGTCAATACATGTGATCATTGTCAACACATGTGATCATGGTCAACACATGTGATCATTGTCAACACATGTGATCATTGTCAACACATGTGATCATTGTCAACACATGTGATCATTGTCAATACATGTGATCATTGTCAACACATGTGATCATGGTCAACACATGTGATCATTGTCAACACATGTGATCATTGTCAATACATGTGATCATGGTCAACACATGTGATCATGGTCAACACATGTGATCATTGTCAACACATGTGATTATTGTCAACACATGTTATTATTGTCAACACAGGTGATCATTGTCAACACAGGTGATCATTGTCAACATCATCAGTTTCAAGTTCACCAGTGTCAATATCATCCCTGTTGTCATTATTGAACCACTGTCATTAAATTTATCTTCACATTGTCGTTGCCAGTACCCTGTTGTCATTATCTTCTCATTATCATTCCTACCATTATCATCATGGTTATTTCTTCCCCATTACCACCAAACCACCACTCACTGCCACTACCCCCACCATCTTCAATTTTACATGATATCAAATTGAAGCTGACGTTTGTCATTTTGTTGAGCAGGATGATTTGAGGAGTTCATTTGCTGCGAGAGACAGAGAGATTAACCAGGAGAAGAGGTTGCAAAAAGTCAGGCAGAAGAATCCTGGGGACAGACAGCAGATTGTATCCTTTTCATCATGGACTGGATTTGCCTACCAAAAGTGTGTGTGGGAAGGAGAGGGATGGGGGTGAGGGTAAAGTCAAAAGTGGAGGGAAAAACCACAAAATCATGCTAAGATGCAAAAACTCAACATATACAAGATACAAATTCAGAAAAAAACCACCCCCTCAAATCCTGCCTACGCTTTAATTTCATCACATTCTGAAGTGACTGGTCTATAGCTGTTACTATACTCAAACATTGTACTCTACAGTCTATGAATGCTACTGTTTAAAAGAGCATTCAATTCCGAGTAGAACAGACTCTAAAGTTTGAAAATTTCATTTAAAGTTTACAAGATAAAACTGGTCAAATTGTTTGTGATTTTCAATAAAAACTAAATATGATGTATGAAAGAGCAGATATCAAATAGGTAAGATATGTATGCAATATGTATATAACGGAATGGCGGTTAAACCTTTACAACATCAATCAAAAGTACACAGCCATACTGCTGTATGGTGAATCTTTTCAAATGAAAAGTTAATCTTTCATTTGAATCTTTCCAAATGCCTTATCTTTTTTTTTTATAGTACATGCTGAAAAGTTTCTCTTTAAGCCTACCCGCACAGACACCTGAGTTAATCCTGAAAAGTCAGGTATGACAATTACCAACCCGACTTCCTGTTCAGTGTATTGTGTTGCCACTCCAAACAATAATTGACCACAGCCAAGTAGCCCAGGGCTATTTGTGTGTATGAGATTATACAAAGCCAGAGCTACATAATCAAGGCACTTTTGTGATTAAAATCACTCATCCAAGTCAGGTGTCTTAGTGGGAAAAGTTTGTTTTCAAACTGGTGGTAAAAATAGCTGCGTATCATAATGGCTGAGGTAATAATGTGCATTAACTGTGGATGATTGACTGACCATTTCTCTTAAGGAAAGATATTGCTTCATGTAAATCTTTCCAACTATTTTTTTTCTTTTTTCTAATTACAATGGCAGAAATTTGAGGACACTTAAATAAGTGATTTACCAAAATCTGAGACATAAATTCATAATTCAATCCATTATGATTTAATATTTTCATTCAATTGTTAAAATTGTATAATTATTTTCCTATGAAATTCTCTATCACTTCTTCAACTGTGTCTCTGGAAGCAATTGCCAGTTTCCACTTAGTTTTCTAATAAGTCTGTGCTCCGAATGACTGACTGGTATTGTATTCCTGAAGTGAGGCATTGTATTCCTGAAGTGAGGTATGATAATCCTGAAGTGAGGTATGATATTCCTGAAGTGAGGTATCGTATTCCTGAAGTGTAGTATCGTATTTCCCAAGTGTGGTATCGTATTCCTGAAGTGAGGTATGATATTCCTGAAGTGAGGTATGATATTCTTGAAGTGAGGTATGGTATTCCTGAAGTGAGGTATGATATTCCTGAAGTGAGGTATGATATTCTTGAAGTGAGGTATGATATTCCTGAAGTGAGGTATGATATTCCCCACGTGAGGTATCATATTCCATCAAGTGAGGTGTCATATTCCCCACGTGAGGTATCGTATCCCCCACGTGAGGTATCGTATTCCTCAAGTGAGGCAACGTATTCCCCAAGTGAGATATCGTATTCCCCAAGTGAGATATTGTATTCCCCAAGTGAGATATCGTATTCCCCAAGTGTGGTAAGGTATTTCCCAAGTAAGGTGTCGTATTGCCCAAGTTAGGTATCGTATTCCTCAAGTGAGGTGTCGTATCCTTCCAAGTGAGGTATCGTATTCCCCTAAGTGAGGTATCGTATTCCCCTAAGTGAGGTATTGTATTCCTGTAATGAGGTATCGTATTCCTGTAATGAGGTATCGTATTCCTGTAATGAGGTATCGTATTCCTGTAATGAGGTATCGTATTCCTGTAATGAGGTATCGTATTCCTGTAATGAGGTATCGTATTCCTGTAATGAGGTATCGTATTCCTGTAATGAGGTGTCTTATTCCTGTAATGAGGTATCGTATTCCTGTAATGAGGTATCGTATTCCTGTAATGAGGTATCGTATTCCTGTAATAAAGTCCTTAACATCCGAGTCCAGTCTCAAGCAGAGTCCAAGTTAGAGAGGGCCACGGTGGATGCAACGAGAACCAACAAAGCCCTGGAGGACCAAATGGACGCCTTTGAAAGGAAAAGACTCACCGACATTAAGGTAACAGTTCAGGACTGGTAGCAACAACTTTAGCCTAGTTATCCCCTTGCCAACGAAATTGAATAAATTACTTTGATCTTGTTCCATTCAAGAGATATGAACGTTTAAAGATGTTACAAGATTGGTTGGAAATAACTGACATTACACTATCACTTTCTTATTAAATGTTAAGGATAAAGTCAAGTAGACAAGCAGTTATATGACACATGGCAATAAATTCAGTTTATTTTCATCATAGTCTCAATAAAAGTAGCAGGTCCTGTCGATGATTAAGGGAGTAAGGGATAAAGTCAGTGGTCAATCCTGCCTAGCTTGTGGCAGATGGCAATAAATTCAGTTTATTTTGATCATAGTTTTAATAAAAGTAGCAGGTCCTGGAGATGATTTAGGGAGTAAGGGATAAAGTCAGTGGTCAATCCTGCCCGGCTTGTGGCAGATGGCAATAAATTCAGTTTATTTTCATCATAGTCTCAATAAAAGTAGCAGGTCCTGGAGATGATTTAGGGAGTAAGGGATAAAGTCAGTGGTCAATCCTGCCCGGCTTGTGGCAGATGGCAATAAATTCAGTTTATTTTCATCATAGTCTCAATAAAAGTAGCAGGTCCTGGAGATGATTAAGGGAGCAAGGGATAAAGTCAGTAGTCAAGCCTACCTGGTTTATATAACAGATGGAAATCTCTCTCTCTAGGTGCCGAGTCTGGAACAGACATTGGCGATCATGGCCCTCCAGTCACTTCTGTTTAGAGTTAAATGCATAAACTTATTGTTACTTAGGCTGTTGTTGGTTGCCCAGTTGTTTAAGCTTTGGACATATTTAACTCGCTGCCTTCCTCTGCTTCTTTTTCCCTCAATTTTCCCACATACTGCAAGCTCTTCCAACCCACCCCCCTGATAAACATGCCCGAAAAATTCCATCTGTCTCCTTCTGATGGCATTAAGTAGGGACCTGTCCATGCCTGAAGCTATCAGGACATCGTCATTTGTTTTCCTTTCTGTCCAAGTTATTTTCAACATTCTCCTTATGAACCACATTTCCGTAGCTTCTAATCTTTTCTTGATGTCACTGGCAGATTGTCTAGCATTCACAGCCATAGAGAAGAGTAGACCATACATATGCCTTCAAGACACGGACTTTCGTGTCCACTCCAATATTTCTATTCTTCAGAAGTGGATTCATTTTTGTAAACATGTCGTTGGCAATTGCAATGCGTTTTGTAACTTTATTAATGCACCGACTATCTGTTGTTAGTGTGTAGCGCAAGTACTTTAACTGTTGTACTTGTTTAATTATTTCTCCTTGGCTTCATATGCTTTGCCATGTTTCATGTTTCTGACGGTTCTTTGCACTGCCTCCTTTAGTATTGGAGGGCCCTTCATGTTCTTTTTAATAATAGGTTTTTCTCCTCTGTTATCATCAAAGAGTTCTTCGATGTATTCTGACCATCAGTGTAGGATGTACTGTTTGTCCATGAGGATGGTACCACCTTTTGATTTAATGCAACCTGTCTGTGTGCAGGTACATTTTCCTCTTCTCTTACTTTTTCATGCATGTATTTACTGTTTATGTTATGTGTATTCTCAATTTCTTTGCACTGTTGATTGATCAAGGTTTTTTTGGCTTCATTGCATTTTTTCTTTACTACTCTGTTCATTTCATGATATCTTTCATCATCATCCTTTGCTAACCATCTTGTTTCCATTTTTTAGGATTTCTTAGGTCATCCACTTTTTGTGATCCTTCTTTGCCTGTTTTGGAATCTGTTCACTCATTGCTTTTGTAACTGAATCTTTCATTTTTTGCCACATTTCATCAGCCTGAGTGAGGCTTCCCAGAACTTGGAATTTGTTCTTCACTGAAACTAAGAATCACTCTTTTTATGTCTGGATCAGTTTTTTAACAGGTTGATCTGTAATTTAGGTTCCTTTTTAGGTTTCTTAAGTGATATAAGTTTTACTTTGATTGTACATTTGACAGGAAGATGATCACTGTCACAATCAGCACCGGGCATTGACTTGGTTGTTTTGACTGAATTTCGAAACCGTTCCTAAATCAGTATGAAATCAATCTGATTTCTGACTCTGTCTCCTGGGCTCTTCCATGTCCAACGTCTTGTCTTCTTGGGTGGTTTTCGAACCAAGTGTTGGCAGTTATGAAGTCATGTTCTCTGCACCATTCAACCAGTCTTTCTCCATGGTCATATATTTCTCCTAGTCCAAATGGTTCGACAATATCTTCCAACTTTGCAGTTTCCAACTTTGTCATTGAAATCGCCCATCACAATCTTTATATCCTACGATTTGAGTTGTTGTTTAGCTTTTTCTACTTTATAGAATTTTTCTATTTCTATTGTTTCATATTCACCTGTTGGCGCATATACCTGAATAATGCCAATGTTCAATGGTGTACCTCGTATTTTCACCACTATGACACGATCAGATATTGGCCAGAACCCTTTGATACATCTCGCAGTTGCAGAATCGAACAAGACACGGACTCCTTTATGGTGATGGTCTCCTCCAGAATACACTAGGGTGTAACCGTCTGATGTTAAAGACCCAGCACTCTTCCATCTAACTTCTGAGAGACCTAGTATATTGATATCCATCCTTTTCATTTCCTGCTTTATGTTGTCTAGTTTACCCTTCTGCATCATTGTTCTCATGTTCCATGTTGCTATACTTTTTGGCAAACTGTTACGGCTATTCATTGGATGACGATCGGGTGCCACCTGCCACACATGGCTGTCCCTAGCGAGCAGGTGTTCCATTTTGGAACACCATTCACGCTGTTACTCTTATTCTGTGTTTGGAGTGTCATGATTACACTTGGGAAAATACAGCAGTGGTTTCCCCTTGCCTTCTGCCGGTTTGCATACAGTTTACTCTGATAGCCTTTGACGAACCAACATCTTCCTGCAAGGCAGCAGGTTGACTCATAAGGAGTTCATCCGCCCTTTGGCAGGTTTTATTTTTGGTCCTGCTGCTGATCCACTACCCTTCTCATCCAGCAAGTGGAATGGGGGAGCCAGTTTAGTCACTGACCACTCGACCCATGGACAGGTAGTACTGGATACATGGTTACCAGTAGCAGTTTAGGACTGACCCGACCATAGATTATCGGACTAGATTTTATATCATATACTCACATTTTCTGAATTTTTTGTAAACATTGTCAGTGGAGTTAAAACTTAAATTGTTTCTTATCAAATTTCCTAGGGGTTAATCAGGTTGATACCATGAATAACAAAATCTTGAGTTTTTATGACAATCATAAAATGTGTTTTCTTGATATGTTGTAAGTTATCAATGGTTAGATATGTTTCTTTGGTACATTTTAGTGTTTATAATGTGTTTCTATTTGACAGGGAATCTTATCCGAGTTTGTAAAGATTGAGATGCTGTTCCATGCAAAGAGCCTGGAGACTCTTACAGAAGCCTTTAACTGCCTTCAAGCTATCAATGATGAGGATGATTTGGAGGTAAGGTCTTTGATCAGTCATATCCACCATGTTTGGATTTTCTGGTAAATCAATGTGTGCAGAGTTTGTTTTAGATTGCTGGGTAAGTGGTTGAGTAGAAAGTATGTCTTCATTTCCCAAGAGCAGAGATGGATTGCATTGCTGTAGGACTTAAGTCACATTTTGTAGGACTCAGAATTAGACACCACAGACTCTGACTCGGACACCAGGAACTCTTCACTCGGGCACCAATGACTCAGACTCAGCCACCAGAGACTGACTCAGCCACCAGGGACTGACTCAGCCACCAGGGACTGACTCAGCCACCGCGGACTCTGATACAGTGAACTTTACTGACTACATTTTTGACAGATTGGGGGAAAATATAAGGAAAGTTATAAGTTGCTAAGAAAGTGTTAGTCAATTTTTCTCAATGGAAGAGATCGATTGCAGTGTTGTAGTCATTTTGCCAGACTCAGGACACCAAGTACTTGGACACCAAGTAACAAAATCCCAAAAGCAATAAGCCATGTGCTACAAAAGGCTAAATAAAGTTTTCTTTGAACATTTACCACATTTTCCGCTCACTTATTAAGTATTCCATCATCAATCTGAAAACTGATACATTTACTTTTCAGGAGTTCCGGAGTTCCCTGCGCCCTTTGAATCGCACAGAGAGCACATCTAAACTAGATCTGCCAAGATATGATTCCAAGACGTCTCTCAACTCAACAGGGGTGAGCAGCACCAACCCTGGTGAGCAGAAGAAGGGTAAAGCTGTTTGGCAGAAACCAGAGGAGGAGGAAGAGAGTGATGATGAGGATGACGTGGAGGAATTTGAAGATGATGAAGACGATGACGATGATGATGGTTATGACAATTACAGGAGATAGAGAATAGTTACACGTGGAGGTCAAACTTGTTAGTGGGAATTTCCTTAGAGGAACTTTTGAATGAAAGATCAGAAATTTAGAAAAAATCATAAGTTATGAAGTTTTTATTTATATAAGTCATTGCAGTTTGTGTAAAATTCTCTTTATTTCTATAGACATGTTCACCCACTGTGTACATTCAAATACTCATGTTCACCCACTGTGTACATTCAACCTCCATGAACTTGAAGAAAGAGATCACTCACAATATTGCAAAAACCTATGTATATTTTGGGTCAAAGGTCATATGTATTTCTTATGATAGAGAGACTTAGTGTCATTTGTTGAAAACAAATGCACTCTCACATCTCACAATTCTCATTGGTTGATTACTGAGATCAAATGAACCTTTGTCTCATTTCATTTTTGGTTCCGATGCAATAGCATCAGCAACCTATGCAGTCATGATGGCGTGTGTGTGTATGTATGTGTGTATGTATGTATGTGTGGGTGTATGTATGTATGGGTGTATGTATGGGTGTATGTACAGTACAGTATGTATGTTTGTGACAGCCAGCTTGTAAACACGATATCTCAAGAATGATACACTGGATTCATGTTATGTGGTACACAGATAGCCTATGGTACGTAGATGTGCCCTATTGTTTATAATGGTGAGGTCATGCATATGAATGAATAGGCGGGGCTTAATGTAAAAATCTTGAAATGTTCATATTTTAGCAATCGCTCGTCTGTTTAATTTCATATTTGGTATAAATATGATGTTAGCTGATGTGTCCATGTTCATGATGTAAAATTGTTTAATTTCATTTATATGCATAGTGGGCGGGGCTTAATATGATTTTGCTAAAAAAAGCTTGTAAACACAGTTTCTCAAGAACAGTATACTAAATTCATGTTGTATTTTGCACACAAATAGCCCATGGTCCGTAGATGTTGCCTATTATTGTGTTTGATGGTGATACTGGGCTTAATGTTTAAATCTTAAAATGTTCATATTTTAATAGACGCATGTCTGTTATATTTCATATTTGGTATAAATATGATGTTAGCTAGTGTGTATATATTCATGATGTAAAAACAGTGAATTTTGCTAATATGCATAGTGGGCGGGGCTTAATATGATTTTGCTGAAAAGAACTTGTAAACACGGTATCTCTAGAATGGTAAACTGATTCATGTCATATTTGGTACGCAGATAGCCTGTGGTCTGTAGATGTGCCCAATTGTTTTTGGAAGTGATATCATATTAATCAGCAGGCGAGGCTTAATGTAAAAATCTTGAAATGTTCATATATTAATAACCGCATATTTGTTTTGTTTCATATTTGAGATAATTATGGTAGCTGGTGTGTCCATGTTCATGATTTAAAAAAGGTTGAGTGGGCGGGGCTTAATATGATTTTGCTGAATAGAGCTTGTAAACACGGTATGTCAAGAAGGGTCAAGTGGATTGTTTGCCATTCCTTGACTGCTAAATGGCTGAATCTTTGCACACTGCATGGATAATGTCATTGCAGGTACTTTATCTTTGCACACTGCATGGATGATGTCATTGCAGGTACTTTACTAAAAAGAAATCAAAATAAACCAGTACTTGATATTGAGAACGTTTTGGATATTTCACTGTTGGAATCATCGCATATACGATGACTAACTTTTTACGTAAACGCCATCTGATTGTTTGTTATACTCAGACAAAGCATACATACCTGATATAAAGTGCTCGTTGCAATTCTAGAGTAAACCGTAGGTTGAAAGCCGTCGCGTCGTACTGCAGAAACCCACTTCGGAGGTCAATCAGGATTAGATGGAAATTAAGAAAAATTATTTTTATTCGGCACATGGCTATTAGTGCAACAAACGGCACAGCAAGATTCCGGCATAAATATGTACAAAAGTAATCTTATATAACAACATGCAAACATATGTAAGTCTAATTAAGTGTGCAGTAGACGACAGTGTTCTTCCCTGCAAAATGGCGATGTAAACAAAGTCATGTATTGACGTTAGCTGAAATATCCTTATACCTTAAAGAGAGACTTCTAAAATCAATCAGATGAGGAAGCATAAATTCTATCCTTATTCATTGACACAACATGTTTTGTATTTTTCTTCATATATTGTTTTTATGTCTTAATGTCATTTCAATGTCAAGTATATTTATTTGTGAGTTTCATTTTAACATCAAACTAAGAGGCTTTGTAATTTAAGAGCGGGAATTTTACTGAGATTTATAATTTTTTAATAGCTTTAATTGCTTTAGTTGGACCATGTGTCATAATGTGGGGTGGGGTTGTGGATTTATTTTGATGTGGGTGGGGTAGGGAATTATTATGATGTGGGGTGGGGTTGGGGATTTATTATGACATGGGGTGGGTAGGGGATTTATTATGATGTGGGGTGGGTAGGAGATTTATTATGATGTGGGTTGGGGTTGGGGATTTATTATGATGTGGGATGGGGTTGGGGATTTATTATAATGTGGGGTGGGGTTGGGGATTTATTATGATGTGGGGTGGGGTAGGGATTTATTATGATATGGGGTGGGGTTGGGGATTTATTATGATGTGGGGTGGGGTTGGGAATGTATTATGATGTGGGGTGGGGTTGGGGATTTATTAGAAATATGTTGAAGGTTAATGAAAATGTATCAATTTCTACATTAGTTGAAAAAGTACGAAAATCTGAGCAGATTAATTTTTGTTATGTTATTTATGTTATGTTGTTTAGTTATGGTTGATCAAAGTTAGATACGTTTTTTAAATTCATGCAAAATATGTGATGTATGACAGGGCGAACACCTCAAATCTTTTACGTAATTCTTTTAAATTTCTTTCTTAAATCATAGTCACTGAAAATGATGGGAAAGTCTATTCTTGCTACAATTTATTTCGGCAATTCACTCAAAAATGTTTGGTCAGAATTTGCAGCACCACCTTAAAAGAATAATGAAAAGCTTTTAAAACAAAACAATTTACCAAAGTACCCTGTAATACATCACAAAAACTTCTTAAATTATGCAAATTAATGCCATAAATTTAAAAACGGTCAAGATTGATGATTTTTATGATTTTTTTGCTACTGTGATGGATTTTAATGTATTTTAAAGCAATTAAGCTAATGCTGACTACATGTCCATTTACCTTTAATGTTGTATTAATTGAGTTTTTTAATCTCTAATATTTACTGGTTTTGTAAAAACGTAAAAAAAAAAGGTTGTCAGTGTAGAGATTTTACAAGAAGAGATTGCTTGTAGTTCATAACTGAATGTGCTTTTTGTTACTGGTCATGATGGCGTGTGTGTGTATGTATGCGTGTATGTATGCTGTATGTATGTGACAGGCCAGCTCAAGAAAGATACACTAGATTCATGTCATATGTGGCACACGTATAGCACATGGTCTGAAGATGTGCCCTATTATTTTTTATGGTGATGTCATGCAAATTAATGAGTTGGCGGGGCTTAATGTAAAAGTCTTGAAATGTTCCTAGTTTAACAACCGCATGTTTATTTTGTTTCATATTTGGTATACTTATGATGTTAGCCGGTGTATACATGTTCATGATGTAAAAACATTGAATTTCATTAATATGCATAGTGGGCGGGGCTTAATATGATTTCGCTGAAAAGAGTTTGTAAACTGTAAACACAGTATCTGAAGAATGGTAAGCTAGATTCATGTTATATTTGGCACACAGATAGCCCATGGTCTGTAGATGTGCCCTATTGTTTTTGGTGGTGATGTCATGCATATTAATGAGTATGTGGAGCATAATATAAAAATCTTGAAATGCTCTTATTTTGACAATCACATTTCTGTTTTGTTTCATATTTGTTATAATAATGATATTATCTGATGTGTATGTGTTCATTATATAAAAACGTTGACTTTCTTTAATATGATTAGTCTGCGGGGCTTAAATGATTTTGTAAACAAAAAGCTTGTAAACACGATATCTCAAAAGCTATGAACTGGATTCATGTTGTGTGTGGTACACAGATAGCTCATGGTCTGCAGATGTACCCCAATGTTTTTGGTGGTGATTTCATGGATGTTAATAAAGTTGGCGAAAATTGTGAAAAAGTGATAAATGAGCAAGTGTATATGTCTGTTTTGCATCTTATTGGGCATGATAATATTGTTGGTTATTGTGTACATGGGTTTGTTATCAACAGATGTCATTAATATGCATGGTAGGCATGGCTTAATGTGAAGTGCTTAAGGATATAAACACCATACTGTATCTCTTAAACGGTATATCGGATTTACATCATATGTCGTACACAGATGGGCCATGGTCTGTACATATTTTTAATTTTGTGATATTGAGCAACCATTTTTGCATCATACTGTATTATTGTACACATGCTAATGTTGTCAACAGGTTCTATTTTATTGATCTGCATTGTGGGTGTGGCTTATGAATAAATATCATGGAACAAATATTTTATGACATGCAATTACTTGACAGTTAATACAAAACTTGCAAATCAGTCAGCATATGGAAAAAAGCATCGGAACCACAAAACCTTTTGGTTCTGGTTGTACACCTTGAATGTATGTAAACCTTGATATATATTTTAATGGTGGGTATAGTTTGTTCAGATGAATATCCACATATAGATTTATGAGCCTTGTTTATTTATTTTTAGATTTGCTGATACAGGTCTTAATAGAGCACCGATTCAACATTAACATTGTGTTCTCTTTTTTTTTGATACAATATTGAAGTAACTTCACTAATTTCACTTATACGAGTATTTCTGTTAATTTTAATTTTTTATTTAGAAACAATGTGGTGTCAAAATCATATATGATATTTTGTTGAACATGTTGATATCTTGTTGGACTACTATATCTTGTTGAAACAATGTGGTGTCAAAATCTAGTTGATTATTTTGATGATCATGTTGATATGTTGATATGATTTTGTTGATCATGATAATATCTTGTTTATCAATCTTGTTGATCTTGTTGATCATGATAATATCTTGTTCATCATGTTGATATCTAGTTGATCATTTTGATATCTTCTTAAACATGTTGATATCTTGTTTGTGTTGATATCTTGTTGATCATGTTGATATCTTGTTGATCATTTTGATATCTTCTGAACATGTTGATATCTTGTTGAACTTATTGATATCTTGTTGATCGTGTTGATAACTTGTTGATCATTTTGATATCTTGTTGAACATCTTGATATCATGTTGATATCCTGTTGATTATTTTGATATCTTGTTGATCATGTTGATATTTTATTGATCATGATGATATCTTGTTTATATCTTGTTGATCATGATGATATCTTGTTCATCATGTTGATATCTTGTTGCTCATGTTGATATTTTGTTGATATCTTGTTGAACGTGTTGATATCTTGTTGATCGTGTTGATATCTTGTTGGTATCTTGTTGATCATGTTGATATCTTGATCATTTTGATATCTTGTTGAACATGTTGATATCTTGTTGAACATGTTGATATCTTGTTGATTGTATTGATATCTTGTTGATCATTTTGATATCTTGTTGATTATGTTGATATTTTGTTGATCATGTTGATATCTTGTTGATATCTTGTTGATCGTGTTGATATCTTCTTGATCATGTTGATATCTTGTTGAACATGTAGATATCTTGTTGATATCTTGTTGATCATGTTGATATCTTGTTGATTGTGTTGATATCTTCTTGATCATTTTGATATCTTGTTGATCTTGTTGATCATTTTGATATCTTGTTGATCATGTTGATATCTTGATGATCATTTTGATATCTTGTTGAACATGTTGATATCTTGTTGATCGTGTTGATATCTTGTAAGTCATGATATCTTGTTGATCATGTTGACATCTTGTTGATATCTTGTTGAACATGTTGATATCTTGTTGATCATGTTGATATCTTGTTGATCATGTTAATATCTTGTTGATCATTTTGATATCTTGTTGATCATGTTGATATCTTGTTGATCATTTTGATATCTTGTTGATATCTTGTTGATCATTTTTATATCTTGTTTAACATGTTTATATCTTGTTGAAGATGTTGATATCTTGTGGAACATGTTGATATCTTGTTGATTACGTTGATATCTTGTTGATCATGTTAATATCTTGTTGATCTTTTTGATCATGTTGATATTTTGTTGATCTTGTTGATATCTTGTTGATCTTGTTGTTTGATATCTTGTTAATCATGTTGATATCTTGTTGATCATGTTGATATCTTGTTGATCATGTTGATATCTTGTTGACATCTTTTTGTTGATATCTTTGTTGATCATTTTGTTTGGTATTTTGTTGATATCTTGTTGATCATGTTGATATCTTGTTGATCATTTTGATATCTTGTTGATGTTGATATCTTGTTGATCATTTTGATATCTTGTTGATCTTGTTGATATCTTGTTGATCATGTTGATATCTTGTTGAACATGTTGATACATTGTTGATCATTTTGATATCTTGTTGATCATGTTGATATCTTGTTGATCATTTTGATATCTTGTTGATCATTTTGATATCTTGTTGATATCTTGTTGATATCTTGTTGATCATTCTTATATCTTGTTTAACATGTTGATATCTTGTTGAAGATGTTGATATCTTGTGGAACATGTTGATATCTTGTTGATTATGTTGATATCTTGTTGATATCATGTATGTTGATATCTTTTTGATATCATGTTGATAGATACCTTGTTGATTATGTTGATATTTTGTTGAACATGTTAATATCTTGTTGATGACGATGATATCTTGTTGATCATGATGATATCTTGTTGATCATGTTGATATCTTGTTGATCATGTTGATATCTTGTTGATCATGTTGATGTCTTGTTAATATCTTGTTGATCTTTTTGATCATGTTGATATTTTGTTGATCTTGTTGATCTTGTTGATCATTTTGATATCTTGTTGATCATGTTGATATCTTGTTGATCATGTTGATATCTTGTTGATTATGTTGATATCTTGTTGACATCTTGTCAATCATGTTGATATCTTGTTGATCATGTTTATATCTTGTTGATATTTTGTTGAAAATGTTGATATCTTGTTGATCTTGTTGATATCTTGTTGATCATAATGATATCTTGTTGATCAAGATGATATCTTGTTGATCATGTTGATACCTTGTTGATCATGTTGATATCATGTCACTCTCTTCAAGCTGAGCATTAATGACATCGCGGATAACCTTGGCACCAACCTCACCTTATCGTGGATGACTTCACCATCTTCTACTGCTCCCTTAGCTTTTCTATTGTTGAAAGTAGGCTCTAAATCAGCCTCAATCAGCTGCAAGACTGGAGCAACAAAAACGGTTTTAAAATCTCCAAAGACAAGACTGTCTGCATGCACTTTTGTCATTTGAACAACCTCCACCCCAACCTGAACTTTGTGCTCAATGGCAATCGCATCCATAAAGTTGAACACACAAAGTTCCTAGGTCTAACTCTAAACCCCAAGCTCACCTACAAGCAACACATCACCAACCTGAAACTTAAATGCAACAGCTTCCTCCGACTCCTCTCCAACACCACTTCAAAATGTTCAGGCTCACCATTCGTGCCAAGCTTGACTACGGCAATATTGTCTATTGGTCGCTCATAACTCATACCTCAACCACATCAACACCATCCAAAATGAAGCCCCCAGGCTTTGTCTAGGTGCCTACAGGACCTCCCCAATCACCAGCCTTCATGTTGAAGCCAAGGAACCCCCCTTTCTACTTAGATGTAGAAAGCTTAGCCTATCTTATGCTTTTAGAGTCCTCACCAATATCAGAACCCTATTTACAACCTCATTAGGTACCCCAATTTCTCCACCCTCCTTGATAGGACTAAAACCCTATCCCATCCCTTCAGCTTACGCAATAAATCAGACCTCTTCCATCTCGGCATCAAGCCCGCCACTCTCGGCACCTTCTTCTGGCCCACTTTTCCTCCTTGGGCCCTTTTGTCCACCTGGGCCTCTTTACTCATCACAAAACTCAAACCTTAACCAACCTCTTCATCAATCTCCACAACCAAATCAAAGACTAACTTTCAAACTATACCTTCATCTATACTGATGGTTCCAAGGAAGGCAACAAGACAGCTGTTGCTGCCGTCATCCAAAACATCACCATCAGTAGCAGACTTCCCAACTACTCATCCATCTTTTCAGCCGAGGCTAAGGCCATTCTCCTTACCCTCAACTTTATTGAGTACTTCCCGCTCAGCCACTTTGCCATTTTCTCCGACTCAAAGGCTGTTCTTAATTCTTTACTCAATCTTAAATGGGATAACCTCACATGCCACCTCCTCCTCCGGAAACATTTTTTCTTCTGGGTACCCAGCCATGTTGGCATTCCTGGCAATTACAGGGCTGATGCAGCTGCTAAGCTTGCCCTTAACCTCCTCCCTGCTCCTTTTCCCAAAACCCTTTCTGACATCAAACCGCTTATCGCTTCCTTTGTTTGTGACCGCTGGCAAACCTCATGGAATTCCCAAATTAATAACAAACTCCATGTCATCCAGCCCACAATTCCAATCAAATCCACCATCAACAACCTCTCTCGTATCAACAACATTTATATTACCCGTTTTAGAATTGGTCACACCCACCTCACTCACCCCCATCTCCTTATTGGCTCCCCCAGCCCCTCTGCAACAATTGCCATTGCACCCTCACAATCCATCATGTTCTCTTTGCTTGCCCCCTGTACAGCCTTCCTAGAGCTTCCCTTGTTCCAACAACTCAATTGCTGAGTTCTTTCAGAAAAATCCTCCTGATAAAATCATCTCCTTCCTTCATCATGTCTCCCTCTACAACCATATTTAATTCTCCTCTTCCACCACCTCTCTACTTTGTTTTTGTATCAACCATGCACCTCCTCTCTCAATCACAGCTTTCTGACCTTTTGTTCTTGAATTTTCTCATTCTACCCCTGTTTCCTTTCCTTCCTACCTCTAGGATGATCTGACCTCTTAGGTACAATTTGACTTTCGTTGTCGTGGTGCCGTTAAACCCTCATCAATCAAATCAATCTTGTTGATCATGTTGATATATTGTTGATATTGTTATCATGTTATCATGTTGATATCTTGTTGATATCACGTTGATAGATACCTTGTTGATCATATTGATATCTTGTTGAACATGTTGATATCTTGTTGATCATGTTGGTATTTTGTTGATCATGTTGATATCTTGTTGATCATGTTGATATCTTGATGATCATGTTGATATCTTGTTGATCATGTTGATATCTTGTTGATCTTGTTGATATCTTGTTGATCATGTTGATATCTTGTTGATCATGTTGATATCTTGTTGATCATGTTGATATCTTCTTGATATCTTCTTGATATCTTTTTGATCATGATATTTCGTCGATCATGTTGATACCTTGTTGATATCTTGTTGATATTTTGTTGATCATGTTGATATCTTGTTGATATCTTGTTGATCATGTTGATATTGCCTTGAACATCTTGATATCTTGTTGATAACGATGATATGATATCTTGTTGATCATGATAATATCTTGTTCATATCTTGTTGATCATTTTGATATCTTGTTAAACATCTTGATATTTTGTTGATCATCTTGATATCTTGTTGATCATTTTGATATTTTGTTGATAATGGTAATATCTTGTTCATATCATGTTGATATCTTGTTGATATCATGTTGATAGATACCTTGTTGATCATCTTGGTTATGTTGATATTGTTTTGATTATGTTGATATCTTGTTGATGACGATGATATCTTGTTGATCATGATAATATCTTAATAATCATGTTGATACCATGTTGATATCTTGTTGATATCATGATGATAGATACCTTGTTGATCATGTTGATATTGTGTTGAACATGTTGATATCTTGTTGATGACGAAGATATTTTGTTGTATTAGTAAAGGCACTGCCTAAAAATTTGGCCTGCAATTTTGAAACAACAAATTATCCACATCATTCAACAAGATTCACTTTGCATCTAACATTAAAGTATAAATAGGTCCAAGCTCAATAGTTCATTTCACCTTTTCCCCAACAGCAAAGACAAACGATGCCAGCATTGATTACAGTTACTACTTATATTACAAAGGATTGCCATTATATTTAGATGTGTGTAACTAAAAATACCATGTAACACAAGTGGGAGTAGTTGTTATCTTGAAGGAGCATAGATAAGGTGAAACTGTATACAGTTTTGTGGTTTGGGAAATAAAGAAATATATAACTTTTACTCCGACCGGCCCTGCTCCAGTTGAGGGCCGTTGAGATGTTCCTGGTTTCAAAAAAACCCCATTTCTAATGGATCATGATGATATCCTGTTGATCATGATGATATCATGTTGATCATTTTGATATCTTGTTGAGCATCTTGATATCTTGTTGATCATGTTGATTATGTTGATATCTTGTTGATCATGTTGATAGATACCTTGTTGATCATGTTGATATCTTGTTGATCATGTTGATCATGTTGATATCTTGTTGATTATCTTGATATCTTGTTGATTTAAAAGTCCTCTTTTTCCGGGAATTGTTCTTCGTTCTCAGGAAATTTGCATCAATTTTTGTGAAATGTCCTACAATTTCAGAAAATTTGCATCAAGTTTTTTTATTTGTCCTTCATTTTCAGGAATTTGTCTACATTTTGGGAAAAATTGCATTAATTTTCATGAAATTTTCTTCAAATTTGGGGAAATTTTCTTTAGTTTTGAAAGATGTTCTTCATTTTCCGGAAATTTGCTTGATTTTCGTGAAATTTGCATAATTTTCATGAAATATTCTTCATTTTCAGGAATTTTTCTTCACTCTCAGGAAATTTGCATCAATTTTCATGAATTTTTTTTTATTTTGGGGAATTTTTCTTTCTTTTGAAGAAATTTGCATCAATTCTTGTGAAATTTGCTTCACTTTTCGGAAAATGTTCTTCATTTTCGTTAAATTAAAAGTTGTTTAATGTTTTCAATCCATTTTCGGGAAATGTCCTTAATCCATTTTCAGGTAATTTTACCCAAATTTCCAATAATTTACGACCCCCCCCCCCCCTCCCCTCCTAATACCTTTACAAATAGTTTTACCGGGATAAAATACTACGCTCACCGCAGAGACGGTCCGGTAAAGTTTCACTAGAGCAATAACCAAGGAATATCGACTGATCTATACAAAACGCATCATTCAGCGCGATATCACAACCCTTCCGCACGGGCATTAAACCCTTCATCCCTACAAATCCCCTCACATGAAACGGACAGGTTCGTCTACAACAAACGGGTGATTACTCTAGACCACACAGCTGAATGCCAACATTAGTAACTCAGTAACTCAAGATCCGATGAAACCCTAATCTGCTAATGAGGGCGGAAGGAGAAAAAATAGCTACCATGGCTTGCCTCCTACGGTATCCTGCGTTGGTTGGGGCAGGTACTTTTACCTACCATCACATGCACACACAGTCAGGAAAAGCAATGTACCTCGTTAAAAGGACTCTGCAGAACAATCAAGAATATCCTGTGACGCAATCCGATGACTCATATGAAAAATCTCAGGGGCCACTATACAGCCGCTGACCAATCAGAAGCAAACTACGGCAAAGCTATGACGTCATAGCAAAGCCGTCTTCTGATTGGTTGGCGGCTGTATAGTGACCCTTACAACTAAGGGTGGGTGGCAAACATTTCCCAAGCGGCGTTTTCCGGTTATAATCGGGAAAATGGCACTGGTAAATAGAGTTTTTACAATCATATGTTCAAATTGCTGCTAATCGCAGTGGCGTATGAACCAGGGGCCAAGGTACCCCACCCCAATAATTTTATTGGGAGCCAAGTACCCCTAATAATGAAGGTCTAGCGAATTCATTTTCCTTTCACATTTTTCAGTCTTTTATTCGGGAAACCTTCAATTTCCTTTGTCTTTTTGTTTCTTCGCAACAAAAATAAAAAAATCGAAAGTGCATAATGTCACAGGAGTTTTGTTATCTTCATGATCGTACGATCCCCCTCCAGTCCTCCCCCTCCTTAGTTCGCCGGACATTGATCTTAGTCGTACTGAGATGTATAGAATGTCGGGTGTACTTGTATCCAAATTTATCTCAGTCATGCCTGACTCGGATTGATATTATAATCATGTTTTCTCGACCGCCGACTCGGCATGATGCTGCCAACATCAAGATACAGCCATGCCCGAATCGTCTAGATATAATCCAGAGCCCCAATAATCATGGGCCATTTTGGGCATCAGAAACTAGAAATCTTCCGAGGACTTCGCCCCCTGGAGATCTGCGTCCATGAACTTAACAATTTCTCCTCTGTCTGTTTAAAAATGGTAATCCAAAATGATTATCTAAATATATTTAGAATCTACAAAGTTTTGTTCTTCTTTTCATTAAATACATTTTGGATTTGTGTGTTGATTTTAAGCCACTTTGGGCAGTTTGGGCAAAAAACAAGAACTTTTTAGACCAAAGGCTTTCACCTATGAACGCCTGCGCAATTTCTCCCGAATTTTCTTCAATATTCAGGAGAAATTTCTCCTCTGTCTGTTTAGAAATGGTAACCCATATAATGCTTACCTGAGTAAATTTGAACATGAGAATTCAAAATGATCTTCTTATCATCACATCAATTTTCCAAATGTTGTCAGTTTTGTGTTGATTTTTAGCCATGTTGGGGCATCAATGACAAGAAATCTTCAGCGCTTCTCCCTCTGGACTTTTCCAAGGGGCCCCTCCAGGATCCTTACTCTTGCTTTGCCCCAAGACCTTACAATGTTTCATTTACATTTTAGAAATTTGTGTTGATTTTATGCCATTTTGGAGCATCAAAAACCAGAAATCTTCAGACCAAAGACTACACCCATCATGATTGCATGAACGCCTACACAAATTTGCCCGATTTTCGGAATTTGTAGGGGAAATTTCTTTTCTGCCTGTTTAGAAATGGTAACCTATAGATTAACATGATAATTTGAATTTGTG
Organism: Chiridota heheva; assembly: GCA_020152595.1. Classification (NCBI taxonomy): domain Eukaryota; kingdom Metazoa; phylum Echinodermata; class Holothuroidea; order Apodida; family Chiridotidae; genus Chiridota; species Chiridota heheva. The sequence continues at coordinate 30,808 of JAIGNY010000683.1, forward strand.
TTCTTTTCATGACTTAACTTTTGTCAATTGGTGTTGATTTTAAGCCATTCTGGGGCAACAAAATAATAAATTTCCCTGGAAGTTTCAGGGGCTTGGTCTGTTGGTGCACTGGTACCAAAGTTTCGCCCTTAAACGGGTAAATGCTGCTTCGCAGTTCTGTGTTTGATACTTGTGATTAGGCTTACAGTTCCCCAAGTCAACATGTCTGGCTATGATACTGGTTCAGGATATGGGGCGCTGTTCCCCATTGGTTCAAAGATATATATGTGATTGGTCTAGGCTATATTATGTGATTGCAAACACATGTACGGTATATCATTTATAAATAAGTCGAGCAAAGCCTCTAACGTTAGGTTAGGCTACTGTGACTGAAATTAAAATTGAGAATGTTAAACAATCTGTACCCAGTTTTGTCTGCTTATTAATTTGAATGATACTTATTTAGATGCAATACAATACGAATACTGTAATTTCAGGATAAGATTAATCGGTAATTTACCTGTATATATCTCACTCAACTACAGTTCTGGTCACTGAACACCAAGTATTAAAATTGACCAATTTGAACACGTCTATATGAGTTCTATTTGTTACATGCCAATTACATGTAAATGTGTTCACAAATACAACATGTCTATGTGTTCGTAATTGGACGCTTGGTGTTCAGAAGTAGAACACTTAGTGTTTATTTATTAGAACCCACGTGTTCAAACACCAAGCCGCGTTCTAAAACTGTTACAGTTTTTATGTTCATATAGTATTCAATTCTTTAACACTTGAAATTGCAGTGTATAAAAGAACTAAAAACCATGAAATTCCGGGTGCTCATATATTTTTAGATTTAAAAAGGGCACTTTCTCAACAAAAGGAGGTTCGTTTGCTGGGACGACCCCCTCACCTCCCCCATTTTATCTTTGCTTACGGGCCTGTGTTGTGGTATGAATTATGTTTCGTTTTTTTACTAGTGATTGTTATAGTTGGAGAACGACTTAATATTTTAGATGCGAAAGGACTGTAATTTTGTATGTGTGATTTTTGACTCAGTGAATGATATCTTTAATTTATGGTGATTGTTATAAAAATTTTGTCAGAAAAACTGCATCATTACAACGCAAGCACCCCTTTTGTTTGTGGAATGATTTTTTCCGACACTGCACTAAGTCACAAACCTTAAATTCAAGCTCAAAGAACAGATGAAATGATGTTATTTTCTTGTCGTGAGCCTCAGGCCCACAAGCAAGTGTTGGGATTCAGGTTTTGAACTCCGATCTTACATCTCCTATGCCGAAACACCTGTTTCGTCAGATTTTCCTGCCACAAAAACCTCGAGTATAATAAAACCGATGTCTGCATGCTTCAGACTGTCAGATGAACTGGCTTTGTCTTCTTCAGATAAATAAACACATCAAAAGAAAATAACAGTGTCAAAATAACAGTGAAAAACCGTAACGGTTCTGACAACTTAAATGTGTTTATTTTGATATTCGTACGTTCCAAGATTCGCGTGTTTGAGAAAATTGTAAATGTCGGGGGAGGAGAGGGAGAGGGCGGAGGATAGGAACCTTTTGTTCACATGTAATAGTAACATTAGTTTGCAAGTCATTGGGAAAACACGGCCTTCATCCAGGTGACGCATCAAACGTGAACAATAGTGTGACCAGTTCTGCTCTCGCTCCTTTCAATTTCCTCGCTATGTCCCTGCTATAAAGAGTCCAAATATCAATTGAATTTTTCATAAATAGGAAAATGGAGATGAGAAGGAAAATGCTTGAAGTTCAGCCCAGTTTTTGTCCCGTAGCCAGTTTAACAGGAAGGGGAAGAGGATATTCCTTTCTTTTAAGTTTTAAACAAAATCACGCAGTAGTAGACGTACAGTAAAATGCTGCTCACACGATGCATACGGAGCCATATTTTCACATTCTCGACTTTCATTGATAGACCTTAAAAGCAAATGTAGAGTGAAAGCACACAATCTAAACCTTGGATGCTTATGGGTCAATCATTCACAGCGACCGCGGTGCAATTCTTGAATTCTTCAATTTTGGGAAATTTCTACCGAATTTAGATCCTGTGTTTTTCTTTTACGGATTGAACGTTTTCAAAATTTATAGGATAAATCCACACCCTCATGATGTCATTGTCTCACCGTTTATCAATGGTATTTGGCGAGAACAGAAACACAACTCTTTTTAGTGCATTTTATAATACAGCTGTGTAAAAGTTGTATTTGGTCAAACTGTTTCTTCATGTCGTTACACAAACGCAATTAAAAATAATGTACATGTTTTTTAATGTCAAAACATTTAACGTTTTCCAATACAATGTGAAACAAAACCAATGAAAAAGACTTTAAAATATAAAACGTATGCATGCTCAAGCTGCCAAGAATGCCGACTAAAATCATGATATAACTAGCTTATCTTCATAGTTAAAGCTATTATTTCACTAAGCATGATGTCACTAAGCATGGCTACTTGATATTTTTAATAGCAAGGTAATATGATCAAAATGAAGTGATTTTAATTATAGGTTAAACCTCTGGGAGGCAAATGCTTGCCACTCTATTTACACGTACATCGAATCACTGGATCAGGTGCATTTTGATGTCCTTTTCTTAAGCGGCTATGAACATTTTTCAAACACAAAGCCTTACTTATATCAACAAACTAAGATGGCATGCAATGTCTCAACCCAACGCTAGAACGTAAAAACATACAATGTACATTAGATTACAATCTTCTTCTGCGTAAGAAAAAATGTCTAAACTTAAAACTGTTTCTTTTCGCTGACATTTTTTTAAGGATTTTGTTGGGTATTGAAATTTTGTCTTCAAACCATTCGTTTAGTACATTTAGTAGATTCATAAAGATAACTTAAACAATTTTATTTTCTTGCTTCATCAACTGACAGATAAAGATATGTGTATTCAGAGGTAAAGTATTTAGATATAACTTTATTGAAAGAGAGAGTGGATGCAGTTATGTAAATGTGACATGTGTTCATCTTATTTGCAAAAGATTGATGTTCTACGGTGCGTTAGAACATGTTAAGTTTTTCAAGGAATAAATTCGTCCAATTCTTTTACTTAACTTTCCTAAACTCCTATCAGTAGGCTTAAGGTGTGGATACGTGAAAAACAAATATAATAATCAAGTTACACTTCGAGCGATGTCATCTTACGCATATTGAGTCTGTTTTATAAATCTATCAATCTGTATCAATACACTAGATAGTTTACAGGGTTACCCGGCCGGAAAGAAAAGCCGACAACAGCCAAGGGATACAATCACTTAGCAATCAACAGTTATCTTCTTGTTTGTTACAAGAAAAATAAAAAAACTCCCCGGACGTCGAGGGGGCTAGAGGTCTACGGAGGGGATGTACCCCTAGCACCTTTTACAAAAATAATTCTCATTGTGTATAGTACCCTGTTTGTAGGGCTTTCCAATGATGGCGCATAACAATCTGGAATTCTGTTACCATCCTACATGCGTTTAAGTTTCACTTTATGCATTCATCTTTGGTTTAGGTTTTCCCTTAAAAAACCCAACAACTATCAAATGAGGGTTTGAATATTAAACATTTAAAACACAATCATGCTTTACTTCAAAGCCGCATTCTCTATATGCACATATAGCTGATGAATGTTTATGTGTCCGGGAATGCAACGACTCTCCTCCATGTAACGGCGGTTTCTTGAAGTGAAATTATGGAGATCGATGAAATTTAAATCAAAATTCAAAAATGTCTAAAAATATCTGGGAACATTTGTTGAGAGAATTCACAGAGGCATATGTAAGCCCCTCACATGATTAGGTCATTGTTGAAGCTTACAGTCTCGCGCCATCTTGATTGTTGTCACTTTCTTTATGGGTTCCTTTTAAGGAGATAAAATAAAAAAGATCAATGTATTTACTATTATTATTTACATATCTATATTCACTATCATTGTTATATCAATTATTGGCGGGGTAGGATGAGTGGGGAGAACATTTATGTAATTTACATGGCTTGGGTTAAAAAACACAACTGTGCAATATCGCAGTCAGTTTTGCCAATTTCAGTTGAAAAATGAATCAATGACAAACTCAGAAAAATATGGGTGAACCCATACTTCAGAGGAATTGAAATGGCGTTAAACTCTCCTGACCAGGAAAGAGGGGGAACATTGAAGCCATTCATGTCAGGTACATTTAACATTCTTTTACCTGCAAGTCCAAACTTAAAAACATTGCTACCCTATTCTCTAGAGGCCTTAATGATGATCACCATGAGAAGCAGTAGGTAGTATTTTTAGAGTATTTGGTACGTCCCAACCCTGGATTGAACCGGCTGAAGAATGGATGCTCTGCCACTATATGCCAAACAATCACTACTCAAGGATTATACAATGTCGATACCAGTTTGTACATACCTAGGAAGGGCAGAATTTTCTTACCATTTCATTTTGACCGTGAAGGTGGATTAGACAAAAATGAACTGGATATAAGATGTAACAATGATATACTAGGCAACCTCTTATACGTTCTGGAGCACTTTGACCAGGGACACCACGCACTCAGAAAGCGCAACGGGCGAAACTCAAGGAGAGAACACTTTCCATGTCACTTAATGCGAAACAATCGAGTATGCATGAAGGTGGCAATGGCTGGGGTGGAACTTAAAGGATTACTTCAGTGGTCAAGCAAGTCCATCTTATATAAAAGAGGAATTTAAAGGAAAGAAAATGGTGAAAAAAGCGTTCAAAAATCTTATTCCGTTAAGGAGATATTCAAGTTTAAAGCTCTATGTCTTATTTCTTAGAAATGACTGATATAGTAAGTTATACTACAGCCGTTGCCGTCTTCATCCTCCCATTCTTAACAACAGTTAATGTATTTTAAAGAAAGTGTATTTAATTTTTTACTATCTAATTGATTTTTCCTCGAACCTACATCAGTAGGTATATTATAATTTGTTTTGACATATCCCGTGCTTTTTAAGCCACAAAACGCAGGACAAAATATAAAGTACATAAAGACTTTTGAGGATTTCTAAGCTATGATATCACATCTAGTCTGATTTCAGTCGTTTCTACACAAATGATATCAAACTTTTAATTTAGCTATCTCCTTAACGGAATAAGATTTTTGAATGCTATCTTCACTATTTTGTTTGCCGCCGACGAGTGTACACACAATTACAATGACGGAGTCGTCGCCTGCGTTTTCGGTTATGATAGTAACAATGCTATCACGAAACGCTTAATACGACCCAGACGAGAACACATTACGACGTACGGACAGACATAACATCGACAACCAAGTCAATGTCCACGGCCTTTGATAACCAGTTGTGGTGCACTGGCGTGTCTACCCAACCCAGGTTTGAACCAAGGGCCTCGTGGTCTGTAGGCAGGTATGATAACCGTTACACCACAGTTAGTAGACATCTATTTTGTTTCTTTTGAAGTCCTCTTTTATATAAGATGGACTTGCTTGATCCCTGAACTAATTCTTTATGAAAAATGGCATTTATGAATGAATCCATTTTCACAGTACAAAAATGTTCTGAAGTATCATAATTGTTATTTTAAATATCAAATGATTAAATTTCTTCATTCCAATGCATTGAAAAGAGGAAAATGAAAGAAGAGAAATCCATGCCAGACATGCCCACTTGTGACAGGGGAACTGCTTGCCCCGTTCGGTGAAGAGGACGGGCACAGCTATTTTCCCCATGGAGCAGTTATCTTTGCTCTTGACATAGTTCCTAGAATTCTACATTTGAAATAGATATTCTGTGGCTTTGCAAAAGTGCACCATGTCCACTTTTTGGTTGCACATACCCTATCTAATGTTTTCCATCCGTATGTGATTCTAATTTTTTGCTTCAAATAAAAGCGTTGATAATATCTTTCTCATTTAAATAGCAATTAGAATATAATCAAGTTTTAGAAATTCTTAGTTACATACAGCGATTTGTGTTCCTTCAAATAGTGACAAAAGATGATTTCATTAAATGTTTTAAAAACTGAAATAATTTGATAAAAGTTAAAATGAACTGAATTTCATAAATTGAAATTGCTATAGGTATTAACTAATGACATTACAAATTTGCATTATTTCTTTATTACGAGGCATAAACATTAAAGTTGTAAAACGGTCCATTTGTAACGTGTTAGTGATATTTGTTATTATTTACATGATGATCTGACAAACTAGATAGTTTGAATTGATCTAACATTACCAATATTCTTAAGCTGCCCTCTCTTTTATGAATCCATCCTATAAAAAGATCGATAAACAAACAAAATTAACGGATAAAACTTTAAATACACTCACATTATTTTCAGACGGACGTTCCTTCCAGTGAGAGGAGTGTTGTTAAGTTCCTTCATGGCGCGCATAGCCTCCCCTGGGTTGGGAAATGCCACAATTGCTTCGCCTGTAGGTTGCCCCATGTCACCCCGGATGATTCGTACTGAGCCAGGAAGATAATCATACTCCTCAAAGAAGTGAGCCAATGCATTGAATGTTACGGATGGGTTCAGGTTGGTGAGTGACAATACACACCCTCTTCCTGCCGCCTTCATTCGTGGTAGAGGACCGCCCATTCGAGGCCCACCCATTCCTCTACCTCTCATCGGACGCGGTCCCATAAAACGAGGCGGCATTCCATACCCGCGTGGCCCTCCTTCAAAAAAGTCACCTTCCATTCCTCGTCTGTTTGCATGAGGTAAAAGCAACGGCTCAAACATCAGAGCAGGTTTTCTCATTTTGGGGCTGTTTTCTGTTCCAAGACCCTCTATCATTTGTCCCTTTGAAATGAGGTTAATGACTGGAAAGCGGTCCCACAACCTCTTGGCATGCCTTTCATTTGCCCTTCTAGCAATATCCTCTGAAGCGAATTCAATATAAGCCTTTCCCGTAGATTTTCCCAGGTCGTCTCGCAAGAGGTGAATGCCACCTGGCGGTATTCGAAATCCCTCAAAGAAGTGATACACATCTGAATCGGTTGCAGCATACGGTATGTTAACCACAAACAGACAGTTGGTAGTTGCAGAAGATACTTTCTCTAGTGGAGTTTCAAGTAAGGAAGGTGGTTTGTTTGGTAGTGGGTCATTCAGAAGCGGAGCAGGGGCTGTTAGTTGTCGTGCTTGTTTGCTTCCGAGGGACCCAGCTGTTGTCGTTGGGGTGCTTAGCAATGGCTTTGGTGTACTCAAAAGGGGTGTCTTTAGACTTACAAGTTTCGGTAACTTCTTGTCATTTGCTGGACCCTGGACTGATTGTGATTTTACGTTCGTAGGTTCTTGTATTTTGTTTCCATATCCTGGACTCTGACATGCTTCATTTGCAGAAACAGGCTTCTCAAGTGGCTTAAAATCGGGTTTTGCAGGGGGTGTGAAAGCGGATTTTACAACGGGTTTCGCAGGGGGTGTAAAAGCGGGTTTAACAGCGGGTTTCGCAGGGGGCGTAAAAGCGGGTTTTACAGCAGGTTTCGCAGGGGGTGTAAAAGCGGGTTTTACAGCGGGTTTTGCAGGGGGTGTAACAACGGGTTTTACAGCGGGTTTCGCGGGAGGTGTAAAAACAGGTTTCACAGGTTGCTGTTTAGAGGGTAATTTGCTTTTTTCATCTGCTTTATCAAGTTTTGCCTCAGACTTTACTATGGGCTTCGACTTATTATCTGGTAAGGATTTGTTTTCTGTATCTGTAGAAGTCGTCGTAGTAGAGGCAGGTTTGGAAACATTCGCATTCTTTTGGTCTTTTCCGCCAGGTTCGGGTTTCGTGGTTTTACTTTTGCTTTGTTCTCTATCGCGACTTCTATTGCGATCTTTCTCCTGATCCTTATCACGATTCCTGTCGCGATCACGGTCCCTGTCACTTCGACGGTCCTTATCGCGATCCCTCTCACGATCTCTGTCTCTATCACGGTCTCTCCTGTCTCTATCACGATCCTCGATCACGCCCCCTGTCCCTCTCTCTAGATCTATCACGGTCTCTTACTGATCTTCCTTTGTCGTCACCACTTTTCTCCTGCTTATCCTTACTCTTGTCCTTTTCAGTATCTGGTTTATCCTTTTCATGAGATGGAAGAATCTTCTTACTATCCTCCTTCTTAGCTTGAACCGGAGAAGACTTTATCATCTGTTGCTTTTCATTGTCTCTACTTAACATCCGTTGTTGAGCCTGTTTTATTTTTTCATCCATGGCCTCTTTTGAAATGCTCTTTACATCAATCGCCCTTCTCCCCATATATTTTCCAGATTTTCCAATAGCGTCAGGAAACTGTACAGAGTTTGCGATTTCCAGATATGCCGTTCCAAGTGACTGTCCATCGAGGTTTTTCTCGATAAACACACTACCCAACGCTATTTGTATTCCTTGAAAGAAGTGAACACAAGCTCTTGTGTCTGCATCAGATGGTAAACCTTTCAGCTCAAAACAAGTTGAAAATTCACGTCCGTGAGGTTGTGCAGGGACATGAGCTGGACGCGGTCCACGAGGCCTCTGTACATCAAATGGTAATCTGGCTCCTGGAGTTACATCTGGCCGGGAGACAGAGATTCCAGGTCTAACACCGAGACGAGGAGGTCCTCCTTGTTCTTGAAGTTGTCCTCTATTGGGCCCATTCCTACCAAATGAGCTTTCCTTCTCTCCAGATCGTGGATGTGTGTCGGCCGGGTGTGGTTCAATTAGATGCTGTTTGCGAGTTTGATCCGGGATATCTAACAAAGGCTCTTTATCTATCAAGGGCATCCCACGAGCTGGCCTTGCGAGATGTGCCGGAGTCTCCCCCACTTCTGGTATACCTCTTTCAGCACGGGACAGCAAACTCAGATCGTCTGTAAATCCTCTTCGATCTTGCACCCGAGCTCTCCCATCTGGTGATGGGTCTAGATTATCTGAGAATCTACTTCTTCGATGGGGTATTTGATTTTGTTTATCCAAAGGATGATTGTTCTGTGTTAGTGGTCTATCGTAGCCAAAACGGGGGTCCCTTTCCAAATGGCTCCCTCGACCTCTATTTTCGGGCAGCCCTCTTTCATCATCTAAATACTCCTCTTCACCAAAACGTGCTTGCCTCAAGTCATGAGCACCTCTCACATCTGCCCGTGCACCAAATTCATCTGTGAATTCATCAGTATTATGTCGGTACAACTCCATACGACTTCCTCTGGGGTGAAATCCTTCATCTTCATGGGTCAAACCTCGAGAGCGTTGTGTAAATGGTGGGTGACCCTGCATTTCTCTTTCATCAGCGGGAAGTCCCCGTTTATTTCTTAAATTTCCCCTTTCAATTGGATCTTGCAAACCATCAGGTCGATATCCATCGTCAGGAAAGAAGGGGTCCTTGTCGGAAAGGTGTCTTCTTGGATGTGGGCGTCTGCCTCGAATATCAAGCGACTCCTCATCATGAATGGTATGTTCATCTATTCTCCGATCCCCAAAGGGTGAACCTCGTCGAGGACTATCATCTCTGAAATCCATCAACGGCCTTCTTTTGTTTGGAGGAAATGGTCTATCTTGCTCGTAGTGACCAGCATCATGCTCACCTGGCGGTACACGAAGTCTTTTAAGGGGTTGACGTGATCCCTCTCTGTATGGTCCCTCAAGCTCTGGAGATGGATCAATAACCATCTGTTCCTCCATTCCATACATATCCATATCTGCAGCTTTGGATGCTATTGGCTGTGGCTTTTTACTTCGAACAAGCGTTGATTCTGCTTCTCCCCACTCATCCAATGGACATCTGAACACATGGACAGGACGTCTATTCATAGGAGCTCCATCAAGCTTCAATCCCTTATCAGCTTCCCGTGGATGGATAAATTGAACCAACGCCTGTCCTGTCTTTTCCCCAGTGATTGGATCAAATTGCATTAAAATACCACCTGGAGCGATGCGGATACCATGAAAAAAGTGGGCAACATGTCCTTCTTTACAATCGATTGGTAATCCGACCACTTTCAACACATCAGGAGTAAATGGCACTATTGGATCTAAAGCTGGATGTGTTCCTTCACCAAATTTTAAACCCTCTTGTGCTCTATGTAACTTGTCTCTGTTAGCTTCGGGATGGTTACCTAATATCCCTGGAGGATCCCCTAGAATTCCTGAAGCGTCCTCACCCCTTTCTTTTAAACCTGGAAACATCTCATGATGCACATTACTGTGTCCGTAGGGATTAACTTCAGAGTGATTCCGTGGAGGCATTCCTCGTTCGTCACGATCAGGCCTAATCTTTAGGGGCGCACTAGCCTGTTTCGTATCTACAGAAACAAACTGATGCTCTGCTTCTCGAGGCAGATTCCAAGATGGCTCAATGGTACGTTTGACAGGTTTTTCTGGGCTCATTCCCCGTTTTCTCTCATTAGACTTTTTACCAAGTCCGGGACCTTCGAATGACCATGGAGGCATTTCATTTGGATCAGACTGTGGCTCATGCTTTGAATTACTTTCGTCTATCCCTAGAGGTGCTCCAGGGAAAGCAGGATCCTCAAAATAATCATCCATGGCTTCGTGCACTACCGGGGAACCCTCAGACTTTCCAATATTGCTTTGCGGTTTATGTAATGTTACCTCTTCCTTCTGTTTCATGCCCGGCAGTCGATTTCTGTCCAGTGGTTGGTTTGCCCAGTGACGTGATCCCTCCTTAAAACCTGCCCGAGGGAATCCCATGGTCGAATCATTTGCACTATAAATATCTCTTTCAGAAAGAGGTTGTCCAGAGTTCAAAGGCAAGTCAACAATTGTATTTTTCCTCATAGGAATATTTTGATTACGGATATCACCAGTAAGGGCTCTTTCAGTCTTTGAAATTTGAGACGGATTTTGAAATTCCTTTTCGGACTGGAAACCAAGTTTCGAACGAGGGAATTTTCCATCTGTAGGTACTACTTCATCCAAAGGTTCTTCTATCTCAGTAGAAGAAGACAAATACTCAGCTCCTGTTGAGGTCTGACTACCTGGTGTTATTCCATATAAGTTTTGCGACTTAGACATTTTATTTTTTCTAAATTCGTCACTTTCTTTCGGATGAGAATAATAGTCAGAAGGTTGTGATATGTCTCGATGAGTTTTGGTTTGGTCGTCATCAAATCTGGACAATCTAGACCTTTCAACCATTCCTTCACCAAATCCTGCGCTTTCGGAAATTTGCGACTTTTCAAATTGCCTATCCGGTCCGGTAGGGTACATTCCCTCTCCTTGATATGCAGCATGTTGTTCATAATCGGCATACGGATCCCACCTTTGTTGAAATCCAGCATTTATATCTTGCCTGTAATCACCTGAATACTCATCACTAAGCCCTTGTCTTTGCGGATATCCAGAATTTGTATCGTGCCGAAGGTCACCTCCTGGTTCTTGTCTGGGCGGATAACCTGCACCTGGTTTATGACCTGCTCTTGGATCTTCTCTGTGTGGAAATCCACCATCAGCACCTTGTCTGTAATCACGGATGCCTTGCGCGCTGGTACCGCGTCTATATGGGTCAGAAGAAAGCTCTTGCCCGCCTTGGAATCTTGCATTAGCGTCTTGTCTATCTTGAAATCTTGCATTAGGGTCTGGGCGTTCTTGAAATCTTGCATTCGCGTCTGGGCGTTCTTGAAATCTTGCATTCGCGTCTGGGGGTTCTTGAAATCTTGCATTCGCGTCTGGTCGTTCTTGAAATCTTATGCCAGCGTCTGGGCGTTCTTGAAATCTTGTGCCAGCGTCTGGGCGTTCTTGAAATCTTGTTCCAGTGTCCTGTCTTTGGCCATCTGTAGGAATCATATCACGATAATTTCCTTGTGTTTGGAAATGTTTAGGTCCAAAAGCTTGTTGGGCATTCGCATTCTGCAGATTTTCTGGGTTTGCCAAAGATGCAGTTGTGGCGGGAACTCCTCTCTTATTGCCCTCTTCAGTATTCATATTAGGTAGGTTTTGTAAAGGAAAGAGGCTCCTTAGTTGCTCTACTGTTGGTAAACCTTCTGGTATCACCACTTTCTTTGCTACTTCTGGGGTTAATGCCGGAAACCCTCCAGGCCGTTGAGCACTTTGGTCTGGTGCAATCCCACCTACAACAGCATCTTTTGTCGGTTGTTGTGTGAAGCTCTGGCCAAGAGATGGAGACCTTTCATGTTGGTCTCTTGGGCGAGGAGTGCTTGAGGCTGAATCTCCTGATCTGTCGGTTGGCGTTGCACTTTTTCTACGCTCTTCCTCTCTTGCGATATGAAGAGCTGCTTGCAAATGAGCTGTGTCAGAAGGACCAGGCACGGAAGAACCAGCCAAAGAGGGATTTCCTGCTTTTGATGAAACCGTACCTGGATACCCAAACTGTTGCTGGTTGCTATGATAATGAAATTCATCAGGTTTACCTGTTGGTCGCTGATATCCCATTTGTGCCTGCATTAAGTATTGTTCTGGTTGTGTGTAGGCAGATGGCGGGAATTCTTGCTTACTAAAAGTGTCCATAGAGGATTTGAGTTGTGGGTTACTTGGTGATGCATCAGCAGCTGTTTTGCCATGGGCTGCATAGCCGTATGGGTAATCCTGGTAGCTGAATTCTTGCCTCTCTCGCTCGGGTGTCACATCTGTTGGCAGATTACCAGCCCTGCGTTCAGGTGTTATGCTGGAGTCACGTCCAAAGCGGTTAGCAGCTAGTCCCATCATGCCCACGTCACCACTTCCTAGGCTATCATGTTGCTGTGAGGGTGCTGATGATGGTAGCGCAGATGATGCTTGCCCCTGGCTGGTAGATGGAAATGAATCTCGCCTGCTTTGTGGTCCAGATCGACTTTGCGTTATGACCTCGTGCATTTCCGCCTTACTACTCAAGAGTATTCTAATCTTGCTGCCACACAGAGGGCGGTCTTGCAGACGCATTCCTGTGCTAGCATCTTTATCAGAATTGAAAGCTATGAAGACATCTCCAGATTCTCCACCAACAATGTGTACCCCTCCTACAGGAATGTCCAATCCATGAAAGAAATTTCGTATGTCCATTGCGCTGGCCGACCACGGAAGGCCTTGCAAACGGAGTATGATCGCCATTCTGCGAGGCAGTCCTTTCTTTGGACGTTGTCAGCAGCTGAAAGAACAATAGGGGAAACATAACTTTTAATCATAACAGTAGGGAAGCTTTATATACCAACCATCAAAGGTCTATGGACTTGTAACAATTACAATATCTTTTAAAAGTGTAGTAACATCTGAGCAGATCAGATTTTGCATTTTGAAAATAGCACTTTCAGTTTTGCAGTTATGGCTGAAGATAGTTTAATCAGTTCTTTAAATTTGGCTAATTTTGTGATGTATGACTGGGCAAACAGCAGAAAATCTTAGTCAGTCTGTAAACAATACGAAAGTATATACCTGCTAGAAAATGATTGGGGGTGTAGAAAAGACATGTAAAAACCAAATGAGACCCCCTTGTTTCGTACAATACAACCGTCTAACAATTAGCAACCAGCACTTACCAGTTTACAAACCATACAACCATGTTTGAGCTTTTGCGAACCCAATATATTTTTTGTCTGAGGGAGGGGTTGTGTGTCCGCGCTGATATCTTTAACTAAACCTATACCCTATTTCTATATTGATAATCCCATGAACATTAAAAGTTCATGCTTTTATAAAGCGGATTTATATTCAACAGAAATGGCTTTAGATTCTGAACATAATTGTCTTCATATTACGTCAGAAGCATAATTAGTTTTCAAATTTGAATAATCTTTAAATTTCTGTCCTAAATTTTAGTCACTGGAAATCATAAGATTTTTTTTCTCCTAAATTTGGATTAAAGGTGTTGAAGATTTCAATCCTCTTCCTCATGTTTATTTGCTTTCACAGAACTAACATTGATCGAAAAAATAAGTTAACATACAGAAATTCATGAGTTATGTTGTTATGTCACAAAATGTTGTAAAATGGCATTTTTTTTACCGATATTGATGAAAGTTTGAGCTATTTTCATGATTTAGAATTAAACTGAGGTTTCAGTTGATGTTACCTATCCATAGATCTTTAAACATTTCAGACAAGAAGCAAAATATGGATATGTATACTATATATATATATATATATATATATATATATATATATATATATATATATATATATATATATATATATATATATATATATATATATATATATAAATATATAGATATATTTATATCTATCTATATATATATATATACATACATATACATACATATATATATATACAAACATATACATATATATATATATATATAAATATATATATACATACATACATACACATATAAATAGAAATAAATATATATATATATATATACTAAAAATATATATATACATACATACATATATATATATATACTATAAATATATATATTTATATATACATACATACATACATATATATATATATATATATATATATATATATATATATATTTATATATATACATATATATATACATATATATATATATATATATATATATATATATATATATATATATATATATGTGTGTGTGTGTGTGTGTGTGTGTGTGTGTCTGTTCACGTTAAAGCGCCCAAAATAGCTTAAACGGTATTTCACAGACCACAGCACCAGAATAAAACAGCCAAGTTGAGTTGTGTTAATGTGTGGAATGCATCCACCTTGTTCTAGCTCCCCATAGCATACACTTCTTGGTCAAATCTTTGTTATCAATTCAACTGCACCCCCAGAACAGCAAAATGTTGACGGAAAAAGTTGCTGTTACAAAATAGCCTTTAAAAATTAGTCGTTTCTTCAATGATAGGAACTAAACATCTACTTTCTCATTCATGTTTATGTGCATAATAAGTACTCTTGCATCATATACCTTTTGTAAATTTTTACCGTAAATTGTTTGCACAGTAACATTGTTTATCTCCTTGTTTCGGACATCATATTTTCCGTGAACATTTGCATGCTTCTCTTCTGAGTTCATGGAGTATAAGAATCTAATCAATTTGAACCATTATTCTATTTATTACAAAGGTTGAAGTCTTAACTACAAAAGGTATAAGGCAAGTGCTTATTCTAGTGATACCATATGGACACACAGGCAATATTAAGTAACTTTCATTATCAAAAACCTATCAACAAGTTTCTTTTAAATTCTACAGACAAAATCGATTTTCCGTCAACACTTGTGATGTCCGAAACAACCATGACTCTAATTTCACCTACGGAAAGAAAGAAATGTAGTGAAAACTAATTGATAATATAGCCCTATGTGAGTCACAGATGCATGTAATTTTTTTTAACATTATTTCTTTAAACCTATGCTGATTTTTGTGCAAATGAACAACAAATTATGTTTTGGCACTACATGTTTCGGACATCACATATGTAGTGGCAATGACTCATTGGCAAGATACCTACATGAATTATGTACTTATATACAAAGTCCATCAATGTTTTGGTACAGCATGTCACATAAAAGGGGTTACCAAACCCCACTCTGCTCTGACAACCTTATTGTAACTTAAATGTAAGCACACACTGTAATGTTCAGGAATCAATCACCCCTAAAAACCAGTAATTAAATTGTTTATGCATCTGACGTAACTCTTCCTCAAGTATCATATTTCCCTAATCGCCTAACCTGTCATCTGGTAACAGCATAGCATAAGTGGTGACAGCAGAACCTAGTAAGTACCTTTCATTTACATTTAGCCTTAAGAGGCCAAAAAGGGCTAACCAAATGTAATCTAATAATTTCAGGTACTTTTATTTAACCCTTACAGTATACTATCAATCAATAACGTCACAATGGATTTTGACATGAACTTTAAAAAAATAATTGGTTTATTTAACTTGATCATATAAACATAATCCAGGTATTATTTTAAAGTACTGGCAAATACTTCTTTCAGAAAATCATACTATTTTATGGATGTCATATTACAAGTTTTTTTAATTTTTTTCTGGGGGTCATTTTACAAGTTTTAAAAAAGAGGTTAACAATAGGACAAATTCAAAAATGCTCAAAATTGAGATAAAATAGATTTCCTCAAAACGACCTCTTTCCCTTCAACATAAAAAACAAAAACGAAAAAACAACAGCTTATTTTTGATTTCTGATCGAATTTTTCTCGTTCCCAACTGCAACCTCTTTTTTGGGGGATAATATTCTTCAAAATTTCATGAATTCCAGCCATTTTTAGTGTTTTATTTTTAACAAACTGTAGCACTGGTCTATAGACTGACAAGTTGCAAATTTAATTTTTGCAGTGTGCATAAGGTTTAATTTCTTTTGTTTAATTTTGAGCGGTGTTTTGGACAAAAATATTTTATATATTTTTTCGTTCTTCTATTACAATTGTTTTTAGATCAGTATCATTGAAAGAGAATTTGATAACGAATCCAAAAACATATTTCATATTTGTGTTCAGCATTCACAAGGAATTAGGCCTATGTATACATTGACCTGTTTATTGACTGATTTTAGACAAATGCTTATTTTAAAGTTAATTTGCTTTTATGCCATAAAAAAAAAAAAAAAAAAAAATGTCTTAGCTTTCATTTAAGTCTAACTTGGAACATAAGGTAAACAAAAGTTGTCAAAAATGCTACAGGAAAAGGTTAAGAAAATCGCGATGTTGTTTTATCGTTAATCATATTTTCCTAACCATGGAACAATGTTATATAACAATACAAAAGATTACATTTGGGATTTGTAACATTGGGCTGCATAAGTAGTGATGTGGTACAGGTCTTTTTTAATGAATTACGGTAATATGTACTCTTAAAATGGAAAAAGATAAACGCATTAAATAACCAAATATATGGCATTTTTTCTTTATTCCCACAAAGAAGTTATTCAGGTTTAAATTTTTAGAAAATGTTTACACATAACAATTTTTCGATTGTACAGTATGTGTGTTAAGCCTAGTTTGTTAACACGAATATCACAAGAATGACATATTGGATACGCACAATTGTTTTTAGCAGTGATATCATGCATATCAATGAGTAGGCGGGGCTTTATATAAACATCTTAAAATGCTCTTATTTTGACAATCACATGTCTGTTTTGTTTCATAATTGTTATAATAATGATGTTCTCTAGTGTGTATGTGTTCATTGTATAAAAACTACAACTTTAGTAACATGCTTAGTGAGCAGGGCGTAATATGATTTTGTAAATAAAAAGTTTGTAAACACGACATCTCAAAAACTATGAACTGGATTCACGCCATGTGTAGCATACAGATAGCTCATGGTCCGTACTATTAGATATGCCTTCAATGTTTTGGTGGTGATGTCATCCATATGAAATAAGTGGTCTAATATTGTGAAAAAGTGATAAATAAGCAAGTGTATATGTCCGTTTTGCATCATATTGGGTATGCTGATATTGTTGGTTATTGTGCGTCACATGCATTTGCTATCAACAGGTGTCATTAATAAGTATGGTACAGGTGTGGCTTAATGTGAAAGTACTTCGGGATATAAACACCATACTGTATATCATGAACGGTATATTGGAATTATGCCATATGTCGTACTAAAGGTGGGTCATGGTCTGTACATATGTTCTGATTTTGTGGTAGTGATGTCATGAATATTAATGAGTAGAGGCGGGGCCTACTGACAAACTCTTGAAATAGGATAAATGAGTAACCATTTTTGCATCATACTTGCTATGATAATGTTGTTAATTATTGTGCATTTGTTGTCAACAGGTTCTATTTTATTGATCTGCATGGTGGGTGTGGCTTATGAATAAATATCATGGAACAAATATTTCATGACATGCAATTACAGTACTTGATTGTTAATACAAAACTTGCAAATCAATCAGCATATGAACAAAGCATCAGAACCACAAAACCTTTTGGTTCTGCTTGTGATTTTAAAATGTACCAGAAGAAAATAAGTTTTCTTTTCAATCATTTACACCTCTCTCAACAATGAACAGAAAATATTTGAGGCAAAAAAGTGTAATTAAATTGATAAGAATTATGTAAGATTTGTGCTGTAAAGTACCTGTATTATGACACCATCATTCTGAAGGGAAAACAAAAAACTACAATATAAGGTGTTTCACAAGCATTTTCCTACTGTTTAAATTATTATAAATTCTCAACTGATTGAGATGTATCAACATCGTTTTTTCACCAATTTCATTTGTCAATTTACCACGTGTTTATTGTTAAATGTTAGAATCCACTTTTTTTCAAATTTCAAGTAATGTTCTGGTACAATATTTTCTTGTTTCTGAATCTAGAGTGCTGTTTTATATAAAAACAGGTGATTATAGCTGAAAATGGTTTGCTTTATATAGGGACAAATTTCAATAAGGTGATGTCCGAAAAAACATGCTATGAAATGAGGTGATGCCTGAAAGGTCAAGGGTAAAAAGGTTCAAGTTTATATTCAATAATCCTTTTAAGCATTTGACCTCAGGTAATATCTGTTATATTCAAAAGAAGTTTGAAATATTTATAATTTTTTCCAGCAAAGTAACACACATTGCAGATGTTACTGTTACAGCTTTATATATTCTTTTTTACCTAGAAGAGAAAAATGTACCTACTGTACCTGATGATATTGCTGTGTATAAGTATATCATCTTTCATTATTTCAAGCAAAGCAGGGACATAACTTTGGTCACTTGGGCTGATGTTACTTTATTTGGAGACAAATAGTTCTGTCGCTAGGTGATGTCGGAAACAACTGTCAGTAGTTGAGGTAATGTCCAAAACAAAGGTCAGGGTTGAAAAAATGCAAACTCTAGAGAAAGGTTCCTTTTGAGCTATTTCACCTCATATTAGTATTTGTTTATGTAACTTTTTTTTTTAAATGTTGGATACAGCACTTATTTTTAAAAACAGTAACACAGCATGTTCCAGCTGACAATGTTACATTTTAGATATTTGTTGCATCAGAAGTGGAAATACACCTTATTGATAATACAGCTGTGTATAGTCTTATAAAACTAAAGTAGAGATATATATGAGGTGATTTTTCCAGATTTTCCTACATACAAGGATGATTGGCAATTAGGTGATGTTTGAAACAACTGCCAGCAAATGAGGTGATGTCCGAAACAAAGGAGGGTTGCAAAAATATCAAACTAATTGGTAAGGTTTCATTTGAGCCATTTCACCTCATATTAGTAATTGTCCATGTATTTTTGTAAAAATATACATTGTTGGATACTTGTTTTACTGTTAAGTCACACAGCATATTCCAGCGGTCAATGTTACATTTTTGAGATAATTAATGCATCAGAAGTAGAAATACACCTTGTTGATGATATAGCTGTGTATAAAATCATTTTTCTTTCATTTATCAAAATTAAGTAGAGATATGTCTGAGGTGATTTTTGCATATTTTTCCAACATATAAGGATGAATGGAAATTAGGTGATGTTCGAAACAATTGATAGTTTAAGGTGTGATGTTCGAAAGGAAGGTAAAGGGTAAAAACAAATTCAAAGATGTCATTCCTTTTATCTTTTGAGGGTAGTATTGATTCTTGTTAATGTACCTCATGACAAAAGCCTGTAACATTTGCTCTCATTTTAACAGAGAAACAGAAACTCCTTGAAATCAAACTTACTAAAAACACTAAGTTCTAATTGGGATATTTTTACCTACAAAATTGTAATGTCACTTACAATTTACCTGAAATTTTGCTTGTGGCAAATTGATATGGTTTTACAGCAACACAACAAGAAGACACATTAAGTCAATATTTTTACAATAATGCTTTTTTGATTTAGGGTTATGTTTTATTTTCATTTTTGAGGATTTATCTTGAAACATTCATTTAGAATTCTAAAATTTGAGCATATTAAGGTCAAGTTCCTTTTGCGCCAGAGAAATATAATGTCAGTGATCAAGAAAATCAGCAAAAGATAGTTTTTGTGGCAACTTTAAAAATTACCTTCGGCGACAACAAATCTGGGCATTTTAACATGAACAGACACACATATATACGTAATATACACACATATAATATATATATATACGTAATATACACACATATAATATATATATATATATATATATATATACATACATACACACACACATACACATATATGCCTCATACATACACACATACATGCATGCATACACACATACATACATCTATATATGCCTCCGTATGGCATGTATGCGTTTTCTTGCCCAAATCGATATCAACCCCGAAACCGAGTTGATTTTTCCCATCCAATTGCATGTTGGTTCACCACAGGTTGGCCCAAAAATGTTGCAAAAGCGGTAAGAAAGTTCAGGAAATTAACGTTTCTGTTGATGTTTCAGATGGGTGAAACGGAGACTACTGTGACCTACTACCCGAAACAGTTTTTAAAAAAATATACAAAAATAAACAATTTTGATATAAAACAGGAACTGTCGGAAGGACAGTATGCTCGACAATTCAAAGCTAGTATAGAGAATGGGCTAATTGAGGGAAGTATATACAGAAATAGGGTAGCAGGGGCAGATGGTTTGAAATCACTTAAGCTTTGAAAGATACACTTATATTTTCATTTGCTTTGTTAATTTTCACATTTTACTACAAGCTTCAAAATATCTTTGACTTTTCATAGAAATACTTTAAGACAAAAAAAAAAAAAAACTCAAGGTTACTTCACCCATGCCATAAAACATGTAAAGCTAGCAGTTTTTTTGAACTATAACATCTCTTTTAGTTCTTTCAATTGGACAACAAAGAAAGGAGAGGCCCTAACTTGCCAATGTCAATGAAAGAATGTCATAAAGCCCCCTTTCCAACCTGCACCCTCCCCCAACCACGACACATTCCCAGAACTACATCCCGGATTGTAATACAACTTCCAATTTATGAAAATATGTGTGTTAAGCAAAGTCAAGCATCATACAAAATGTACCATAAGATTAAAGTAAAATAATGCGAAACAATATTGCTTAACGTGTAACAAACTAGACATTGAAAATGACACAAATCCCCTCACTACTAATAATGAATATTCCAGAATGTCCCACATTCCATCTCAGCCTGTCCCATATGTCATACCACACCTATACTCCATGCGATCACACCTAAAACCAGATACTGTATGTCATTCCACCACTTGCATGACCCACATGCCATCACAACTGAAATTCAGGTAACACCACCATATGCCATTCCACCCTGTCCCACATGTCGACCCACCGTTTCACATGACAATCAACCCTGTTTCATATGCTAAGCCACCCTGTTCCACATGCCAACACACCCTGTCCAACGCATCCTGACCAACATCCAACCCCACTTTGACCTACATACAATTCCACCCTGTCCCACATGAAATCCCAACCTGTCCCAAATGACATGTCATTCCACGCCTATACTCCATGCAATCGCACCTGAAAATCAGATGATGTATGTCATTCCACCACTTGCATGACCCATATGCCATCACAACTGAAATCCAGATGACAGCCCATCACATGCCATTCCACCATTCCACATGTCGACTTACCCTGTTCCACAAGTCGACTCACCCTGTTCCACATGCCAACTCACCCTGTTCCACATGCCAACGCACCCTGTTCCACATGCCAACCCACCCTGTTCCACACGCCAACCCACCCTGTTCCACACGCCAACCCACCCTGTTCCACACGCCAACCCACCCTGTTCCACATGCCAACCCACCCTGTTCCACATGCCAACCCACCCTGTTCCACATGGCAACCCACCCTGTTCTACATGCCAACCCACCCTGTTCCACATGCCAACTCACCCTGTTCCACATGCCAACCCACCCTGTTCCACATGCCAATCCACCCTGTCCCACATGCCAACCCACCCTGTTCAAAATGCCAACCCACCCTGTTCAAAATGCCAACCCACCCTGTCCCACATGTCGACCCACCCTGTCCCACATGCCGACCCACGCTGTTCCACATGCCAACCCACCCTAACCAACATCCCATTCCACCCTGCGCAACATACAATTCCACCCTGTCCCACATGAAATTCCACTCTCATCCTGATTCCTTCAGCTACTTTATCATCATGTCATCTTCTACCCCACACTCCACTTATTGTTTATATTTCCCAAATCTCTTATTTAAAATTCTTTTGAAGCGAGGAAACTTTTATTTGCTTGGAACTTTATTCATGGCAAGACAAACATTTTGATTCCTATTCATGTCAGGAATGTCAATATCATAACAAAACTAGAAATGTGAGTCCCACCTGCCATATATTTTTAAAGTCATTTTAAACATTTTGCAGCAAAGTCTATTTTTATGCAAATAACCTAATTAATATGCACACTATACCTCACCATTAAGTGTGAACAATGCTCTTTACATATACTGTATGATCATTTGTTTAAGCAAAATCACCACATCCACTTTAATTCAAGAGCTACTACAGATACAAATATTTTCCTTGCTATGCAAATAAGCTAATTAGTATTAACACACAACCCACTCAATCATGCTCAACTAAACTACCAATGTCCTCTACCACTGAACTAAGTTATTATCTTAGGTTAGATATTTTGTACGAGTCTTATTGCTATGCAAATAACCTAATTAATATGCACATTACACCTAACCATTAAGTGTAGAAAATGCTCTTCACATATGATCATTTGTGGAAAGGAAATCCCCACTCCCGCTTTAACTTAAGATATATCATAGCTACAAATATTTTCATTGTTATGCCAAAAAACTAATTAGTATACCCTCCCCCTCCATCATGCTTATTTGAACAGTACCCATGTCCTCTGCCATGTGCCAAGTTACATAAATGTACACCATTCATAACTTCAATCATAATCATTTGAACAGTACCCATGTCATCTACCGCTGTGCCACGTCACATAAATGTACACCATTCAAGTTATGTAAACTTTAACCAATTTCTTTTTAACCAAACCGGACGCCGACGGTAGTAAAATAGCTCTACTATTCTTCAAATAGTCAAGCTAAAAATCAACTAAATCTTTAATCTTTAAAAACAAAGTTAGAGTGTGACGTGAAGTCTTTCTCCGCCAGTTATTTTCGTACATTTATGAAGACGTTAAAGGTATAAATGGACGTCAAAATCGGTTAAATATTGACAATTTTACAGGTTTTTAAATCGAAGGCATCAATTTCTACATTTTATGCATATTTTGTTATGTAATTCAGTACTTCCGGGCGACCGAAGTATTTTCTTATGTAAATCCTTTGTTTTTTAAATGTGTATCACAATTTTTTGAAGAGGTGCAGCAATTCTGACCAAAAGTTGTTGCCAAAACCTGCTAGAATCTAGCAGGTATAGGCTTTGTTGCCAGAAGCTGCTAGAATCTTGCAGGAATAGGCTTTGTTGCTAGAACCTAGCAGGAATAGGCTTTCTTGCAGTCTTGCCAGAACCTGCTAGAATCTAGCAAAAATAGGCTTTTTTGCCAGAACCTGCTAGAATCTAGCAAAAATAGGCTTTCTTGCCAGAACCTGCAAGAATCTAGCAGAAATAGGCTTTCTTGCCTAGCAGGAATATGCTTTATTGCCAGAACCTGCTATAATTTAGCAGGAATAGGCTTTGTTGCCAGAATCTAGCAGGAATAGGCTTTGTTGCCAAAACCTGCTAGAATCTAGCAGGAATAGGCTTTCTTGCCAGAACCTGCTAGAATCTAGCAGGAATAGGCTTTCTTGCCTGAACCTGCTAGAATCTAGCAGGAATAGGCTTTCTTGCCAGAACCTGCTAGAATCTAGCAGGAATAGGCTTTCTTGCCAGAACCTGCTAGAATCTAACAGGAATAGGCTTTCCCATGATCATACCTAACATTCAGGAAAGAAATTAAAGAATTATAGCTGAGCTGTTTATACAAAAGTAATCATCTAATATGTAAATAAGACATTCTATACAGGAGGGGATAATATGCAATATCTTATTCAAATTTGTGACCTATTACCTAATATTAATCTAGTTTTAAATTTTCTATTCTCTAAAACGTGCTGCGAATTCTTGAGTATAATGCTTAGTAAATGTTACTCATCCAGCTACAATAGGGAATCCTATAGCACCATTAAATTTGACTCGTATCTTTTCTCATGTCTCGCATTTGTATGCACGAGCAAAATATTGTCAAGTGGTGGCAACTTTGCGTTTCGTCATTCTGCGTTTCCAGCATCGTTTGTGATTTTTTCTTTTCTTGGTTTGTGGAGAGTACAAACTATTTATGAGCGTTGTTTTCTGACAAAAAAAGACTATCCTATCCAAATTTGGATTCGCATGTCCGAAA
Source organism: Chiridota heheva (assembly GCA_020152595.1). NCBI lineage: Eukaryota > Metazoa > Echinodermata > Holothuroidea > Apodida > Chiridotidae > Chiridota > Chiridota heheva. Next base: position 55,013 of record JAIGNY010000683.1, read on the forward strand.
GTATCACTTTTATAAACGAAACCGCATTTGATACCACGTAGTTATACACCATGGTCATTTAAATCAGGTCAGTTAGTGGTGGGGAAGGCAATTTGAAAATGTGGGACCGTCACATGAGGTATAATGTATGTCTTGGCTTCGACAATGGCGTCGGAAGTGGAGTGGGCAAGAAGTTATTCCCATAGGCGTATAGAAACGGGGGAGGGGGCTGGCAGGTTAGGGTGTTTTATTCCCAGTGTGGGAACTGAAGTGTACTTCACCCCCACCCCCTCCCCCACTTTCGTCATAGAATTGTTTTTCAAAGATACTTCTAAATATTCGTGGTATATCAATTTTCCATTAAATGTTAAGGCTAATCTGAAAATCACCCGCAATTTTCGGTAAATGTCGCCAAATTTCCAATAATTTAACCAAATTTTCCCATCAATAGTACCAATTTTATTTTCAAAATTTTCCAATGTAAAATCGCAACTGGAAAGAAAGCATGCAATCGGAAAGGATAAGTCTTCTCAGGTGGCAGTTTCCCTGGGAAATTTCCTTAATTTTCAGGAAATAATGCAAAACCTTACAAAACTTCCAATAATTTTACAAAATTTCCATTCAATACCAATTCTATGATAATAATTTCTAAATTGTACCTCCCACACGGGAAAGCATACGTGACAATCAGGAAGAAAAAAGCTTCTCAGCATGCAGGTGGGGGCGGCGTCAGTTTACCCCAGGAAATGGGCAGTTTCCTTCATTTCGAGCAATTGTCTTTAATTTTCAAGAAATTTTCTTTCAATATTTCGGAAACTTTCTTCATTTGCGGGAATTTATTTTCAATTTTCTGGATATATTTTCCGAATTTCGGGAAATGTTGCCAAATTGTTCCAATCTTTCCCGCAATAATTTTAACAAATTTTCTTTCAGGTTTACCAATTTGCTGTTAATAATTTCTTAATTTTACTTCCCAAACGGGGAAAAAGGGGGAAGCGGCAATCCTCTCAGGTGGCACCCCCCCCCCCCTCCCAATTCCGCGGGAAATTTCCTACATTTTCTGTAATTTTGGGGGGTCAATTTTTGAAAATATTTCTTCAATTTTTAAGAAATGTTGCCAAATCCTTCCAAAATTGCCTGCAGCTGTTCAGTTTCACAAATTTGTTTTACCTGAAAAAAGGGGGGAAAAGCATGCATCCGGAAACTTGGTGAAATCTTGATTTTCTTCTTCAAATGTAGGCCATGTTTATTTGAGGTTGTTGGTAAATCTAATAATTCATACCCCTATAACGCGCCTGCATAGGCCTATATCTGAATATTGTACCTGTCAATTTATTATCTTTTTTAACTAATTATTATTTTCCAAAGAGTTCCTTGAAAAATGTATGGGACCAAAACAAACTATGTATTTATATATATCTATTTCTATTGAGAAGAGGAGGGGGGGAAGAACTTTGCAAAAAGTGGGGAATGACCATAGGAGTAGAAAGGGTTTTTCTGGGGAGGGGAGTAGCCAAAATTGACAATTTTAGTCCCCCCATCCCCCTTCCCCCTGAAAATTCCTTCCTACGCCTATAGTCATTCTCCACTTTTTATAAATTTATAAAAAAAAATTCTCCATCTGATCACAGTATTCGCAATTTTACTCATCCAGTCGAGTGCTAAAACATCCCACGGTTGCATGCAACAATATTTTAAGTTACGCTTATGTAGATATCAACCATAATTTCAATTAGAATGGGAACTTCCAGCAACAAGAGACTAATGGTGAGTGAACAAGTGACTGAAGTGCGGAGGGTATATGTGACCCCGCGCGCACCCCTTGGATCCGCGCCTGCTTTAATACTATGCTATTTTTAAAATTGACTATTTTTAAAACAACATATACCGTACGCTATATATATGATTGATATCAATCATATATATACCGTACGCTATATACATGATTGATATCAATCATATATATACCGTACGCTATATATATGATTGATATCAATCATATGATTGATATCAATCGTATACGCTATATATATGATTGATATCAATCATATATATACCGTACGCTATATATATGATTGATATCAATCATATATATACCGTACGCTATATATATGATTGATATCAATATACGCTATATATATGATTGATATCAATCATATGTATACCGTACGCTATATATATGATTGATATCAATTTTCTTGTGACGAGATTACCTCTTTGAAATATAATTTTATTGTTTTTCGGGCCCAAGTATTAGCCTATTTTTTTTCGTTGTTGATGTTCTTATCATTAACCAAGGTTTTGTAAGTGTTATTAAGTTGACTTTAGAGGTTGGAAATGTATCCATTAAGATTTGTGTTCGTTCTAAAGAAATTGCGGGTGGCAACTTAGCTATTTAATAAAGATTTATATTTTGCGATTTTTATCTCGTATTGATTTTATACATGAATTGATTGTAGCACCTTTACTTAGTAATATATTTGGAAGTCAAACAAACATGTTAAATACAAATACATGTTAAATACAGGTGTTCGTTTACATCCTTCTGTTTACATAACTTTCTGCAGAGAGGTTTCTTTCTTAGTTCTAACAATGAGAAACTTAAAGGCCGCATAGTTTCATTTAACTTATAACCCTGCTCCAAAATTATGTCGGTCACAACCATTTAAGATTACAGCACCAGATTATCTATCCTTTGGTTCATATGGAGTGTATGGTATTATCTGATTATTTAGCTCATACATACAGACATAATCCGTGTTTTGACATAGTGGCAAATGTGAAGATATAGTTTTAACAAAGTGACGAATGTGCAATTAACAAAGTTTGAATAACTGGTACGATTTATACGTAACTGTTTTTGCGATTGTATCAGTTATTGATTATTTACAATTTAAATAATCTATTAGTTATAGAAAACGCGAGAAAAAAAAACATAATTATAAATAAATCATAGTAATATGGGTTTAAAGACATTCGTCACTATGTCAAAGCGAAGCTTTTATAGTCAACCTTACATTCGTCACTATGTAAAAACAGGGACGAATTATGACATACATAGCCTATCCCCCTATAATTTTGCAAATTATTGGGGGACCATGGCCCCTCAATCTCTTGAGATTATCTTTATCACGGTCGCGTAATTCTCGGGTTTCCTTGTTTTCAAAAAGGTATGCTTAAACTAAAGAACTGTTTTTGAAAACATGCGTTGCGCTTTTCGTGCCCTAATAAAAGAATATTCCTGTGCATTTTCATGTATATGATTAAGGACAATGAACAAATTGGTGTAAAAATGTTGACACCTTATTCCGATTTGAAGAAATTGGAGTTATTGCACATTTTACCAGTGCGACCTCGCAATGTGATGTCATAACCGCATAAAGGGAGACCCTAGACAATGTTTATTTTCTTCGCAAATTAATTGCCTCATTCCAAATTATTGGAATTTTCAGTTTAATTATTAAGATGAATTTGCAGCAGTAATTTATTTCTTTAAACTTCTTTCCTTAATCTTAGTCACTGAAAATGATGGGAACATCTATTCCTGCGACAATTTTATTGGGGGCAGAAGTAGCGGAAGATGTTTGAATCTGGTGGAGGGGGGGGGGGTGCGCACTGCAGGACTTGAGGGACACTTTCCGACCAAAGTATTTTGAAAGCATGTACGCCATCATAATGGTTTTAGGGGCAATTATCCTCCCCACCCCCTGAAAATTATATCGGTGCGTTACTTGTGACCTGTTTTTCTTTCTTGTTTCAAGTACGAAAAATTGTCAATCATACCAAGATATACTGGACCAAATTTCATACCAAGATCTACAAAAATGAGGAAATCTATAGATCGCAAGTGTCGAAGTCAAACATCTAGATCATGTTTAGTCAATTGTACTGATCATCAATCGATTAAACTTGGTATCAGTATACCACACAATCAGTCTTCACTGATGTGGCCCCCATTGTAGAGTTTTCTCTGGACCTCAAATTAAAGGTGCTCCACTATTGACAATTCGGTTGATTGCACATAGCAAATGTTTGTGCTACTTTCTTCAATCTGTCAATAAAAGGTCGGCGACTTGTCTTATATTTGAAAAAAAAATAAAGTTTTATCTCTGTAAATTGACACTTTTGGAACTTTGAATGAAAAAAAAAAGCTGGGGGAGGGCACGTCGGTCTACGACAAGGGCATGGGTACTCATTGTTAGTTTTGTCCTGGGCCCAATTTCAAAGATGCCCCACTATCCACTACATAAATTTTGAGTGCCTCGCACTCTAAAGCAGGTCATATTTTGAAGAGTTTTTGCGAATTATGCACGAGGAAAACAAAGGTATAGGCAGATGTAATTGCCTTTTTAGCCAGTTAGCAGTATGTGTGTGTAAAAAGTCCAATGTATCGGGCTGTTGGGTCCCCAACTTTGTCCTAAGGAAAATTAGAATGATTATAAAATTTCACACTTGTAGTCTCTTTCATGACAATATTTGTGTTACTTTCTTCAACTCAATGAAAAGATCACATAATTCAAATGTTTGAAGGGCATGTTCCTTCGCTGAAAGAAAATTGTCCTTTGTGAGAGGGGGCATTTCTCCAATAAAAAAGGGCACCTTTCCTCTTTGAGAAAGGGCACTTTTTAAACCTTTGATAAAAGTGGGGCGAGGGGGCATGTGCTTGGTTCCGCCGCCTATGATTGTGGCTGGGGAGTGGGCACGTGCCCATTTCCGTCGCCTATGATTGGTGGCATGGCAAAGACTCATATTATTTTGGTCAGAATTTGCTGCACTCCAAAGAAGTATAATATGCATTTTTCGCTTTGTAGTTTTCATTTTATATTATAGGTTTATTCTCTGAAGTAAAATACATGAAATATTATATTAATATATAATTGATTAATTCCCCGACTTTTATTATTGAAAAGCAATTGAAGAGCCTCCCCCCTTTAAGTTCCTACGCCCCTGCACAACCTCGATATTGCTGTTAGGAGCCAAATTATGGGGAAGGACCAGGCGTACGTTCCGAATGCTCCGTTCTGTCTCGAATGTCGGCCCGTAGTGACACTAATTGACAATATTCGAATTAAGATTTAGAATAACTATACGAAAACATGAAGTTGAAAAGCAAATAGATATCGTAACGAGGATTATGAAATAATATTAAATGTCAAGAAATTAGTATAAAGTGTGGAGCTACACTTCTAATTGTGAGGACGATACGACAATGCTTTATCACCCCCACCCCCAAGTTAGCACACAAAATACGAAGCTACTGTAACTTATACTTCCTATAGATACAACACACGAACTTCAACCCCCCCCCCTCTTCCCCCTCCCTCTCCTCATTCAAAAGTAAAGTCCCATTTATTTTCACGATTGTGGGAAGTTTTTTGTTTTATTTTTTGGACAAAGAATATACACTACAGTTAGTGAAAGACACGACGTACGTGGCAGTACACACACGCTCGCAGTGCAGTGACCCGTCACCTGCATGTTCTGGCTCAACGCTATATTAGAGGAAGATAAATAATAAATATCAATTAAAAAACTCAAGGTAAATGTGGGCAGTTTTTTGAACAAAGCACCCAAATAGTATCTTCATGGTATAAAGTACTAACTGTGCACGTACTAACTGCATGGTGTATGTTACGCATGCGGCATGCGCTACGTCGGTGTATACGATGTAATGCTACAATTTTTCCCTTTCTTTATTCAAATGATTATAATTGAGGAAACTAAAATCGGACCCGGGATCGGACTGAGGGTATTATAAATTATAATCGAATAAATTAGAAGTACAAGCGCCGAAAAAAGTTTATATATTTTACAGAGGTTACAAATATGCCCAATAAAGTGTTTTCTTTCCTGAAAAGTGTGTTTGTGTGTGTAAGAAGGGGGATGGGGTATGCTTCCGCCACTCACATAAATCCCCTCGCTACGCCCTTGTATAAGAGGTAAAGTCAATTTCGATATCCAATTGTCTGTCTGTTTGCGTCGTCCAGTTGAAAAAAGTCATAGGCCTAGACAGATTTTCTGCTTTTGCCTCAACACAATCCTTTGTTACTAAAAATGTAAAACGTCTTTTGGATTCGCGTTGTAGATAGGCTATGGCAAGACATAATCACTTGGAAAATGATGAACCAAATTTCGATTTGAGGGTTGTACCATCATCCACTCTCTTCGCAATTTGTATGTTTAGGTATGCATTGGTCAAAACATGCCAGCTATTCATTACATGTCAGCTTGTCGAGACGTCGTGATACAACTCGACAACAACAAGCAGTGCCGCCGAGAGGGGTCAAAAGGGGGAGGGGAGGGGGGATTGCCCGGGTCGGGGCTTGTAAAAATTAAGAAAAGGAATGTATATTCAAACAGGCTGACATAGGGCGCACCAAAACCCATGCTTGACAATGCGGCGAAAACTGTAAAAGAAATAGGTGGTGACCCATATTTTTGTTGCTCTGCAGACAGTCAGATTTTTCCGATATGTTTGCCCCGGCCCCAGTAGCATTTAAGAGTGTAAGCTACATGAGCAAATTAGTAAAGCATACTCTTGAAAAGTGCATGGCATACCCTATCTCAATAATTAATCAAAATATTTCCGACCACTGAGGGGTACTTCATATTCAAAGAAATACACAAACATTTGTGTTGGATATGCAAGTACGACCTCACATTTTGTACTGCAAGGTCACTTTTCAACACACTCGCGCAATCTTTGATATGCAATAACTTCTAAACAGAAAAATATTTCAACATGATTTTTCATCAGTTTGTTTCTTTTATAGCCTTCTATCATATATATGAAATTGAAAATTGATGGGAATATTCCTTTAAGTTTATAATAGCAATCAAAAACAGTAACAACGGATGGCGAGACGAGTTTCTTAATTTCACATAACATAAGCAAAATAACAAACCCCTTACTTTTACGGCAAGAGTTCTCCTTTAAAGGTGGAATATTGCTTTCAACAAATCATAAAACTTATAAGTGTACTGTATGTATATCAAAGTTAAATAATAAAGCGAATTTTTAAAAGGGCATGTAAGTAGACGTACACACACAGGAAGTTACTGCGAACCTGTCCTCATCAGAAAGTTAATCCCATTTGTCTTTTCTAATGGGGGAGGGGATGGGGATGAATGGGGAAGGGGACAAAGGGGAAAGGGGACAAAGGCGGAAGGGGACAAAGGGGGAAGGGGATAAAGGGGAAGGGGACAAAGGGGGAAGGGGATAAAGGGGGAAGGAAGGGGATAAAAAGGAAGGGGATAAAAAGGAAATGGGATAAAGGGAAGGGGATAAAATGGGTAGGGGTCAAAGGGGAAAGGAAGAAGAATGGGAAGAGGAAAAATGGGGAAAGGAGAAGAAAGGGAAGAAAGGGGTGAGGGAAGGGAAAAGGGGTGAGGGAAGGGGAGAAAGGGGTGAGGGAAGGGAGAAAGGGGTGAGGGAAAGGAGAAAGGGGTGAGGGAAGGCAGAAAGGGGTGAGGAAGGAGAAAGGGGTGAGGGAAGGAGAAAGGGGTGAGGGAAGGAGAAAGGGGTGAGGGAAGGAGAAAGGGGTGAGGGAAGGGAGAAAGAAGAAAGGGGTGAGGGAAGGGAGAAAGGGGTGAGGGAAGGGAGAAAGGGGTGAGGGAAGGGAGAAAGGGAGGGAAGGAGAAAGGGGGTGAGGGAAAGGGGTGAGGGAAGGGGAGAAAGGGGTGAGGAAGGGAGAAAGGTGAGGGAAAGAGAAAGGGGTGAGGGAAGGAGAAAGGGGTGAGGGGGAGAAAGAAGTGAGAAAGGGGTGAGGGAAGGGAGAAAGGGGGAGGTAAGGGTGAGGGAAGGGAGAAAGGGGTGAGGGAAGGAGAAAGGGGTGAGGGAAGGAGAAAGGGGTGAGGGAAGGGAGAAAGGGGTGAGGGAAGGGAGAAAGGGGTGAGGGAAGGGAGAAAGGGGTGAGGGAAGAGAGAAAGGGGTGAGGGAAGAGAGAAAGGGGTGAGGGAAAGGAGAAAGGGGTGAGGGAAGGGAGAAAGGGGTGAGGGAAGGGAGAAAGGGGTGAGGGAAGGGAGAAAGAAGTGAGGGAAGGGAGAAAGGGGTGAGGGAAGGGAGAAAGGGGTGAGGGAAGGGAGAAAGGGGTGAGGGAAGGGAGAAAGGGGTGAGGGAAGGGAGAAAGGGGTGAGGGAAAGAAAGAAAGGGGTGAGGGAAGGAGAAAGGGGGAGAAAGGGTGAGGGAAGGGGTGAGGGAAGGAGAAAGGGGTGAGGGAAGGAGAAAGGGGTGAGGGAAGGGAGAAAGGGGTGAGGGAAGGAGAAAGGGGTGAGGGAAGGAGAAAAGGGTGAGGGGAAGGGAGATAGGGGTGAGGGAAGGGAGAAAGGAAATAAGTGAAAGGTGAAACAGAAAATGGGGGATGTGGGAACAGAAAATAGGGGAAGGGGAGAAAGAAAGGAAATAAGTGAAAGGTGAAACAGAAAATAGGGGATGTGGGAACAGAAAATAGGGGAAGGGGTGAAAGAGGAAGGGGTAAGAGGAGAAGGGTGAAAGATGGAAGAAAAGAAATAGGTGAAAGGGAAAGAGGAATTGGGGACGGGGTTAGGGGCAGGGAGAAAGAGGAAGGGAGATATAGTGAGGGGACTTAGGGGAATAAGGAAAGGGGAAATAAGTAACAAGGGAAGGGAGATAGGTGAAAACAGAAGGGGAGAAAGGGGCAGGCGAGAAAGAGAAGACGGGAAAGGGGAAGTGGAGAAATGGAAAGGGCAGAAATGGGAAGGTACTTACAGTAAATCATTTTCAATAAAACAAGTATCAAAATGATACCCTCGTTATATCAAAATTGGCAGCAAATGCAAAAAAACAATAAGCCCTAACTTCTTGACTGAAGGCTTTTTTATTCATAATACATTGCAATAAGTTTCTAAGATCAAAAGTGCATTAATGGCAGTTTTCTTACTGATAAGAAATAACACTCCTTTCCAATTAGCTTCCAAAGAGACATGAACAAAAATCTCTGAAGAAACCACTTGTTATGAGGGAAAGAAATTAGAGATCCTAAAACTGCATCTAAACACCTTGAGTTCTGAGCATATTATCAGCATTTGAAACTGTACCAGGTCATGTTGTATTGGTTGGTCCAAAAGTATTTAAACATCCATTATTCCCGAAAAAGGAGGGTGCTTGTTGCTGAAAGCTCACAGATATCCACAAAAGATTAATAAACTTTATGCCTCCATAGCCCATGTGAGGGCAAAGGTTACTTGAATATTCATATTAACCAAAAAATTGCTATACCGTTGACTGATAGATAAGCATTTGATTTTAGGGTATACTTAAAAGTATGCCTTCACTTTTCGGTCTGGTGCTCCTTTAATACAATAAGATGTTTGAATATTTACTTCACCATCTTAAAAAAAAATTATGTCGTTTTTTATATACTGTAAACCAAACATGGTTGGTCATCAATTTTATCTTTAATTATATGAGTATATAACATAAAGACTAAATTCCAATAATTCGCTGCTTCCTTGTAAAACTTTGATATTAACTGTATCACAGAAATGGAACAATTTGTTCAGATACAACTGCTTCCTATTAAAGATTAGTTCTGTAGTGAAATGCAAGTTAGTCTTATACAGTAAGAAAGAGGATTTTTCCTTTAAGAAACAAAATTTCAGTATTAAAATAAATAAGTATTACAATTTGTAAATGGTGGTATAAATTCTCTTTTACAATTAACTCCCCACCTCTCCCCCCTCCCTCCCAAGTCTCAGGAAAAATACAACAGAAAACCAAGACTTTGAAGAATGTGGCTTCATTACCTCTACACAAATGAGACAAGAGCTTTAGACTTGAATATTATACTTGGTGGCAACAAAGAAACTTCCAGACTTCTGCAAACAATCAGAAGTAGACATGCATGGTGCATAACTACCCAGGGCGTTGCCATTAAAAAGTGGAAATGCCCTGATCTAATCAAGGTTACAGCCACAGTATGTTATCATGATCATCATCATCAAGAAATGAAGAATTCCTCCAAATGAGTGCTCAAATGACAAATTCATTAAGCAAAACCTGATGTCCAATTAATTGACAATATCCAGATTTGAAGGTAATTTACCCACCTTCGACTGAGGTAATTTTAAATGAGATATGACAAGAAGTGACTAAGTGTGGTGTATCTATAATGGTCAGCGCCATCTTAACAGCATGCATTGTAGGCCAATGGCAAAGTAATGTACTGGGGCCCCTACCCACTGACAACAAAAATTAATCAACACAAATGTTTGCAATCTTTTGGTTTTATAATTGCTTGGAAGTTAACATTGTTAATATCATTTTGCATGCACCCGAGTGAAAGCAAGTTCAACCGCTGCCATCCCATTGTGCTGCGAATTGATTTGTTGTTAGTTTAACAAGCAATCCCTTCTACGGTTGGTCACCTTAACAAGCAATCCCTTCTACGGTTGGTCACCTTAACAAGCAATCCCTTCTACGGTTGGTCACCTTAACAAGCAATCCCTTCTACGGTTGGTCACCTTAACAAGCAATCCCTTCTACGGTTGGTCACCTTAACAAGCAAACGGTTGGTCACCTTAACAAGCAATCCCTTCTACGGTTGGTCACCTTAACAAGCAATCCCTTCTACGGTTGGTCACCTTAACAAGCAATCCCTTCTACGGTTGGTCACCTTAACAAGCAATCCCTTCTACGGTTGGTCACCTTAACAAGCAATCCCTTCTGCAGTTGGTCACCTTAACAAGCAATCCCTTCTACAGTTGGTCACTTAACAAGCAATCCCTTCTATGCTTGGTCACCTTAACAAGCAATCCTTGTACTGTTGGTCACATTAACAAGCAATCCATGTACGGTTGGTCACCTTAACAAGCGATCCATGTACGCTTGGTCACCTTAACAAGCGATCCATGTACGGTCGGTCGCCTTAACAAGCGATCCATGTACGGTCGGTCGCCTTAACAAGCGATCCATGTACGGTTGGTCACCTTAACAAGCGATCCCTGTAGGCTTGGTCACCTTAACAAGAGATCCCCTGTACGATTGGTCACCTTAACAAGCGATCCCCTGTACAGTTGGTCACCTTAACAAGCAATCCCCTGTACGGTCGGTCACCTTAACAAGCGATCCCCTGTACGGTTGGTCACCTTAATAAGCGATCCCCTGTACGGTTGGTCACCTTAACAAGCAATCCCCTGTACAGTTGGTCACCTTAACAAGCGATCTTCTGTATGGTTCGTCACCGTCATAAAATATCAATATATGCCCGTCCAGTTGCGTAGCTAGGATTTTCATATTGGGTGGGAAGTGGAGAAGTAATTGAAGTGAACCAACAACATGTAGTGATATGTAGAGCAAAACAACTGAAGACTGTGTCCATATTTCCAGATATCTGTTATATGGTCCAGGACCCTGGTGGGGTCCAGGAATAAATAATATTAAATTTTGCAAAAATTAAAGATTTCCCACATATTAAAGATTTTTCAATTAACTTAAATGACCAGTTGAATTTTTCTGCTTGTAAAGAAGATTTTTTTTTTATGGTTCTTGTCCCTCTGTTCTGCAGTTCATTACACTTTTGATGAACTGTTGAACACTTGTAAAAGTTAAATCCCATCAAGTGTCAATGGCTTATAGAGCCAGTGATTATACAGAGTTTCCAGGTTGCTAAGCGAACGAGATTTCATGACTAAGTAGTGATGGGACACCAGTCCATCGCAGCTGAACTCCAAAGCCAAATCTGGTACACAATTAAGTGAGCTGGGGCAAATGGGATCAAGTGTCTTGCTTAAGGACACAACACATCACCCTGGCTGGGATTCGATCCTGGTACCTTATAACGACCAAAACCCTAACCACTGGACTGATGCACTCCCTGAATTATGAACACTTGAATTACGTAGTATATTGTTGAGAATTTTGTGGTATATTGCACATATACCATTAATGATCAAATGAAAACAAAGATGAAAGAAAAGATAATTTGTTGCTCACTTTGTGTGATTGCTAACAATTTTGGTTACATAATTTTGTATACCCTATTCACTGGGCCCCTACATTCATGGGGCCCTGTCCTGGGCAAGAACCCATGCGATAAGATGGCTCTGGTTATGATCAAACTTGACAACGTTATATTCACAAAAGGTTCCAATTAGTTGCTTCCTTCTTTATAAACTGATATGTTGGTACCTTGCATGTATATGGACAAGAAGAGATTTTTTATATTTATCAGAAAAAAATATGAATCTAGAATTCTGAAAATTTTGACAAGAGCTCCACTTAAAATCCCAGTTACTGCTAATCAAGGTTTGAAGAATTTTCAATGTACCAGGGTATGTAAAAGTTGTGATGTATGAAAGAGAAGACAGCTCAATATCTTTAATTATAAAAATCTGAAATTATGAAATTTCAGTCACTGAAAAACAGCAAATGTAGCTAAATTTTAAGTTAGGGTGCGACAGAGATTTAAAACCTCTTCTCATATCCAACTGCTCCCATTCAAAATGTTGGTGAATGATTCAGAAACAATAAGTTAACATATGAAAATTCATAGGTGTTCTCCTTCTGATGTCACAGAATTCCCTAATATATCATAATCAGGCCTTCAACTATAAATGGTGGACTTGATTAAATGTTTTGCTATTTAATGGTGTATAACATAATTTCTTCTGATTAAGCTTAAGCTACCTGTCTAACTTTAGATTAGATAGAAGTGTCATGGGTAAATACATTCAAGTGATAAAAGAAAACATCTGGAGAATATTCTTCTTTTACAAAAGCTGGTCATATAGATGTGTTTGGAAATTTGTCTTCAATTAAACACGAACTGTAATAGTATGGAAGTGTTGATCAAAAAGCATTTTAGGCTAGCATGAAGTACTGTGTCTTTATCATCATTAAATACAGTGGCCCAAATTCAAGTTTCTAAAACATATAAAGTTTTCTTTGGGGGCCCCAAGTCTTGTATTGTGGGGTTGACCCACCCTTCCCCCATGCACCCTCTTGTGGTTCCCCTGATTAAAACCCTGGTGGGATTTCTTTACAGGCAAATGTGTTCTTAGATAAAGATTTTCAAGAGAAAAGTTACTCAAAATAACCACTTGCATTATCAAGCTAATAAATATCAAATTGAATACAAGGAAACCAGCTGCTTAATAATTTTCCCTGATGTTATATCTGCATCAAAATGTGGACATATGACAAATTTACTCATGCCATTAATTTGCCTATTTTCCCCAATGATTACAAATTAATCTCCCATTCTTAACTTTATATTCAATTTCTTCTTTCTTCAAGCTGTCTGTATTTTACTTTTTTCTCTCTCTTTTCTTCCCATTTTTGCCAATGCTGCCTTCAACTGTTCAATGACCACTGAAGTTTGAAACACTACTGACTCTTTGAAAAACGAAAAATAAACATCAATTCAAAAAAAAATTAACCTGATAATTGTTTCATTTCATTTATAAAAATATTTTTCTCCTCAGGACAGAACAAGAATGCAAATATTCAAAATTTTCCAACACAAAGTTGACAATACCAAAATATCTACAACAGTAAACCTAAGTTTCAATCATGATGCCTGCACTGTGTGGATTCTAATTGCAATGACTGTATGACTCACTTGCAGGAAACATGAAGTAAAAGTATGAGTACTTTCCAATTAAGACCCACAAATAATTTGCTAAATTGAAGGGGCTCTGCATATTTGCAGGGAGTTAATTCTAGATAACCAATCATATAGAAAGAGCTAAGACTGTCAGAAGTGCTACTTAAAGGAGACATGAAGTCAAAACTTTGATTACTCATAACTTGAAACCTACACATGCTATTTTCAAATTTCAATGATTAAATATATCATTTCCTGTACGTGTTAAAACACAATAATATATTTCTTCCTCAATGGTTTTTATCCTGTATGCTTTGACATGTTAAGTTCTACAGGCTTGTATTGGTCGTATCATGTACAAACAAAAGTTCAGAGACCCATGCAAAGAAAAAATAATTTCTTATAGGCTACCAAGGCTAGAAAATTTGAAATAAGATTATAAAGGAATACATTACATTTTTTATCATGAACTGTGTTGATGTCAATTTTATAGGCCAGAATGAACAAAATGTAGCTCCCATGTAAGTTTTTTGATCTTTTAATGAATGTTTTAATTAATTACAAAATATGTTAGATTGCTTTTGACAATGTGAAATTTTGGCAAATGACTTCTAATTACTGCTTCTATCATAACATGATGAATATGTAGCAATTTCTATATTAATTTAAAGTGTATAAAATCTGAGCAGATCAGTTCTTTTTATTTCCAAGTTTAATCAGTGTTTATTTCATATGAACTTTGTGATGACTGGGCACGCAACTCAAAATCTTAAATTAACTATTAATTAATTCTTTTAAAAAAATTCTTTACTTAATCTTCGCCACCAAAATTAATAGGAAAGTCTATTCCTGCTAGAATTTTATTGGGGACATGGCAAATACTCAACAATGTTTGCTGCACCACTTCAAAACATTTATAAAACAGAATTTACAAAGAAAATACCAAGGCCACACCCTGTAATACATCACAAAACTTGTATAAAATTTATTTTTAATTTTGAGATTAAAAACACTGTAAAACAGTCAATGTTTAACTGTATTTAATAGATTTTAAAGCAATTTAGCTAATGTTGTGTTTTCACGTCCATAAATCTTTAAGCTAATTTTCACGGCTTGATTCAATATTATATGACATCATCCATGTAGTTGTTTCAAAAGAGGTGCAAAAAATTCTTGTCAGTTGTGGTGTCTTCTAAACCCTCCAATGGAAAATTCCAAATTTACAAGAGAGAATAAAGTGCCGCATTGAGTGTGCAAATCTGCTTTTGATGTAGTGCAAATAGAACTATGAAGAGCGAAGACAGGAGAATTGGTTGCGGAGGTCGAGTAGTTACAATTGTTGTAGTCGCTGATAGTGTCAGGGGAAGTGTTGTCTAATTTGTTACCAGTTCCAAGGTACTGTAGTTGTGATTAGGAAGTTTCTCTTGCAGCTTGAGTAAATGCCTTGAAAGCTGGCAGAAATTTAATCCTATCTACTCCTTGACATCAACTTAAAACCATTCATTCATGTTACTTATGACATCAGCTGTTGCCAATGAGTGTTATATCTAATTTGTTTGAAGAATAGAAGCATAGAAAGAAGGCTGTCCCACACTTCCTTGTGCCTTTAAAAGAGAAAGATTGCACACCATTCAAGCTTTTGAGATGTGCTTACATGAGGCACATAAAAGGAATGTCGAGGACTCAACTATGAAATCATTCATCCTTCAGTTACCTAGATTAGGTACCTTTTTCAAATGACATTCACTTATGGAAAAGAAACAATTTCTTATTAATTTTGCAAAGGAATCTTCTTCAAGGGAATAATTTAATTTGCTTCAGTTTGTGACACTGATAGTTCAACAAATTAAAAAGCTTTTAGTGTTAACGGATGTTGTAAAGCAGTCAACAAAGGAGTTATGGTACCTTTTTCTCGCGGCAAACTGTCTCTTGATTCTCCATTACCACTGCCATCCTCTTAAATGACTATTAATAACTTGATTTTTGTAATCTTTTTTCTGAGGATCCTAAAGTCCATCGAGGTATTCAAGTCAACAACACCAAATACCATTTTATTGACCAGTTGTGAAGCACATGCTAGAGACCCACCATGGATCAAACTTATAACCACATTCTTTTATTTCTAAAAATATAATTTATTATATGGAATGTTCATTTCAGAATTGCTTTGTTGATGTTTAACGACATAACGACATCGCGACAGCCAGAGTCAAATGTGCCAATTCATTGTTCATTTTAGATCTAGAAATTGCCTCAAGTTTTCCTTTATTTTAATGCAACATTAAATCTTTTCATGTATGGTATAAGTATGCATGTTCCAATGTCAAAATTCAGTACAAACAAAAAATGGCTTCTAAATGGACCACATGGATTAAAATAAAGATGTTCTGTTCATGGGTCCCCACATAATTCAAATACTTCCCTGGCACTCATCGGTACTGAAAATTTCTGGACACATTTCAAAATGAACTTTTGACCTCTACCTCAAAAAATTACAAGTTCCTCATTCTTGCAACAAAGCAAGGAAAGTTTTAAACTGGACGTGTGCCAAAAGATACTTTCATGATTTTTTGATGTTATTAACTTTTGTCTTGAATGTAAATCAGGTTCTACCTTAACATGTTGACTGTGCAATAAAATGTTCTTCATTCGGTTCCTTTGTAACATTAGACCTGCGTCTGAATAAATACCTTAAATAAACAAACTTCAAATTATTTAGCAATTTAAGTATTATGGGTTAACATCTTTGATACAACTACAGGTCGCGATAACTGGAAACAGTTGTTTAATGAGGCATGGGTAATCCCTAATTCGGAGAACAGCAAGTACCTACAATTGTGATCAAGCTAACTAGCCAGCAAACTTTCCTCTTTTATCATACACTTGATAAAGAGATTTTCATAAAAATGTTAGTTATGTGTCATTCGATTAGTATTTTCAGGCTTAAATATATTCCATTCAGATAATATGTATAAGGAGCTGGCGGCCAAAAGTGAGGGTGTTAGTTTTTCCAATGTAGGTAGATTTTAACCAATAGAAGTCACATCACACGGTCTGTTTTTACACTTTTTTTGCACAAGCGAACAAATTCCAAGAAGTCAATGGGAAAACAACATACAAATTACTCAGTTCGGGATTCAGTAATTGTTTATATTCCGTACCGCCAAGTGCAAAAAAGGTGCTCAATTTATTACGAGACAACTTAAATACACCCTCACTTATAGATCGCCAGCTCCTTTAATGTATATTGTAAGTTTACAAAATGAGCTCTATATTGCATTCTGGCACCCCACATACTTTTATATTTTGAATAAACTTCACCTTGGTGGCAACCTGCAGTTTCTTCATCAGCAACCACCACCTGTATTCTTGGTTATCAACTGTGGTCATCTTCCAATTTTTTTAGAAAATTTAATTCATCTCTTTAAACGGGACAGTCTAATATAATCTTTATTTCATATTATAGAAGATACAAATCTAATCCAACTACCAAAATCAGTAAGTCTAAAATCTTATTCCTATCTCAAATTATTCATTTTAAAGTTGATACATGGAGGCTGCCATTTTGTTCTATTCTGTATTAAAATCTTGTGCATGCGATGACATAATTTCCTTAACAAGGAGATGAGGATTATAATGTACTTCTTTATCAATTTGATTTAAGTTTCTATTGCAAAATAATGTGACATGTTTTGATAAGTGTACACACAAAATGTCCTTAATCTTCACAAAAGGAAAACAATTTTTCATATGATTGAAAACTTGAGATAAATCAAAAAGAAATACAAAGCATTACAACATTCTGTTGGGCTGATGACATCATTTCCTACATCTTTTAAAATCAAAATGGCAGCTGCCATAGTAAGTAGCATTGAAGCATTACTAGTTCAAAAAAAAAAAAAAATGCTTTGGGAACTATGAGACTTGGTCTCATAGTTTATATGATTGAAAACTTGAGATAAATTAAAAATAAATGCAAAGCATTGGGCTGATGACATCAATTCCTACATGTTTTAAAATCAAAATGGCAGCTGCCATAGTAAGTAGCATTGAAGCTTTATTAATCAAAAAACAAAATGCTTTGGGAACTATGAGACTTGGTAAGAAAATTTGTTGTTTTTATCTCTATCATACAAATTACAGAATACGTCAGCCTTTGCATTTTCTTTAAGAAATTCATAATGCCTTGTCTATTTTTTGATATATATTTGTTGGTGACAAACAATCCTCAAATCGCAATCATGCATGACTAATGCATTGGCATTTAGTTGTTCATGTGTCCTGCCGCAATTTTTGATCCATTTATGGCACTTCTCCAGATTTTCAAGTTTTTAGCAAGAAGAATAAACAAAATTCCGTTTGCTAACCATTCTGGTTAACAGGAAATCAGAAATCGGATTTACAAAGATCGTAGCGGGGCCGTAAGCGCAATTTTTGTACACTATCTTGTCGTCACTCGGTCTGTGAGTGCATGATTTTTTTTTGTGTGCAGTAAATTGCATTGACTGCATGAGCATGCACCGCTAGTACAGTACTGCGTAGGATTTTTGCCCCACTTGGGTTATGCAGATTTTGTTACTAGGCAATTTTGTGCGGTGATTGGTTGAAAAATCTAAGTTAGAGAGGCTAATTAGACACACTTGAATGTAAGTAATACATTTTTTGGTTCTATTTCCAATTTGGGTTGCTAAAAATTGCAAACAAACTTTTTTGACAGTGATGAAAAATTCATTACAAATAATTAACATTAACATTTCCTAAATATTTGTTTCTTACTGACATTTTCTCACAATGTATATACTTTTGATGACAGAAGAACAATCTACAAACTTAATGACAAGTATTTTGTAATTATCATCCAGGCAGCCTTTGTATTATTTTTATAATAGAACTGACAAAACCTTTTGATAAAATACCTAATAGTACTTATTCATTTGCAAAAGTGCAATCACAATTTTAAAGAAAGTGAGTTTGTTATGTAGGTCCTGTTCCACTGCGATAACCATTTCAAGAATTTAATAAAAGACTTGTCAACTCTTGCAGCCCTCTGCCGTATTTTGAACTACACTGGTATATTACTTGTCCATTAATATGACTAAGTATGGAGCTATTCTGTAAGCAAGAGGTACTATGTTAGTGTTTCATCCCAAAACTCTGCAAAGTCAACCCAAAGAAATATCTTAAATGTCCAATGTGAGAGAGTATATATCATTCATCTCAATGCCTACTGGTTTATGTAAGTAGGATGAAAAAAAATCCTGAGTTTCAAACATGAAAATGAACATGCTGCACCCCCTTAAAAAAAGAACAACAAAATCTGGAATCCTAGTGTCTAAATGTGGAGTGCAATGAAAAGACCTATAAATGTTCAAGTTTATTTCTAGTGTACACATTTGCATCTTTATTAGTCTATTGTTGTTCCATTAACTGTCACGTATGTTGTTTGTCAAGAATGAAATTTTAAAATATAATAATAAATTATTATATAAAACACAAACATATCTGGAATTCCGGAAATCTTACAACCGTTTAACGTTATAGTGAGTTCTGTAACATTTTCCACATGTCAATCTTACTACTAAAATGGTGGGCATCAAGAGAGGCGATAATGGCAACAGCACTTCTTTATGAAGAAATATTAGCAAGATGCGTGCTCAGAAACTAGGGACAGTACTTAATCCAATTTCAAATGGTAAGGCCCTGCTGTAAATTCCAGTTCAACCCACTTAAAGTTTTCAACAAGGTTGAACTGGTTTCAAATAGGTCAAAGTAGATAACCTAGTTCAACCCAGTTGTTCCAATTTCCATATTAACCTAGTTGAAAAACCCAGTTCAACTGGAATTTTCAACAGGGGGTAAGGTACAATAATTGAAAGAACATCATTGAAGAAGAAGAAACATCTTTGTACAGCAAAAAATTGGAATGACCACTACAATGCCTTTATTGAAACTAGGAACTGAAAGAGCCTTTTTTTTTAAATCCAGGAATGAATAATGAAATCATGCCTTCTGATTGGATTAGCTCAACTTTCGAGCCAGAAGGTCATGGGTTCAAACCCTGGTCGAGCCATACCAAAAATGGGACCTGCTGCCCTCTCGCTTGGTGCTCAACATAAGGGATCTGAGCAGAGAAATGTGACAGGCTTGTGTGTTGTTTGTCGGCTGCCGCCTTGGAGAGTTTCTATTGTAAAGAGCGTTGATCATGTATAATGTGTGTAAGTCGCTAAATAAGAACTACGTGTTATTATTTGTTACTCCAGTTACAAGAGCTTATTTAGAAATTTGATCACTTAAAATCATATTTTATTTTTGGGTACTGGCTGTCATTGACAGTATTTAAAATGGTGCATAGTTAACAAGGGGAAAACAAGACAGGTACTGGGTGAGAAATTACTCTGGAGTTCATGCTGTTTCACATCACAGGCCAACAGTGATCCAATAATTAATATCTTAAGGTGATTTCACAATGATATTGCTCGTCTTGTACATTTTTACTGTAAGCTTATACAATTTGCATCTTGTATTCTTTGAAGGTGATTCAGGGCAGATGCTAGGATTGGATAATCCTGCAGTTTTGTCCATACAACATAAAAAAGGTCTTATTTGCAACTAGTGTTATTTAATAACATAGCATTGTTTTTTGTGTGCCTTTTGGTTGCTGGCCTAGGGGTGGGCACTTCCAAAGTGAGATATTTATGTATGTGTGTTGTTACATTAAGCCTTTCACATGTTTTACGCGTATGTATGTGTGTATGTATTTGTATACAAATTTTTGGTTGCTGACCTGGGGTAAGCACAGTAAGGTATGTATATGTGTTTGTGTATATATATACATATATATATATATATGTGTGTGTGTGTATATTTATATATATATTTATATATATATGTGTGTATATTTATATATGTAAGAATATTTATATATATATATATATGTTACATACATACACACATACATAAATATATAAGTTTATTATAAAACACAGAATTTTTGGAGTTCTTCCTCAGTGTATGACACACAACACAAAGAAGTTAAAAAAAAAAGCTACCTGAAGTGAAAACCAGTAAAGATGTGCGTGTATGTCAATTTGCCTAGTGCACGCAAAGATGTCTCATCAAAAAGTGGCCCACCAAAGCAAACAATAGTGTGTGTACAAAATAAATCGGCTCACGCGCAACAGAAATGAGAACAAAAGTAGTTACCAAAATTCCTGAAAAATTTACAGAGCAAGTAATACAACCATTACAACCAGGCCCGTCGCAGCCGGTGGGGCACTCTCGCCACGATTATGAAAATGCAAGGACTTCAGGGGTATTCACCGACTGCTCCTCCAACCCCGCCGCACCATCCATTATCGAGACAATCGCCGCGCCACTAACAACTCCGGTGCTATGGCCCTCATCATGACAACGATTTGAAAAAAGTGAAGCCTGTGAGTTTGCAAATCTTTGTTTAGGTCAATTGATGTTGTTCTTAATTTAGAAATATACTGCAACTCAAACAGTTTCTCTTTCCTTATCGCTGGCGAAACCCCAGATACAATACAAAACCTTGAAGTCTAAAATTATGTGCCTTTGTTGGTATTAAAATGTTGTGCTATCGGGAGGCCTCGCGTGTTTTTTCTAATACATGATGGCGGAATTTTGTCGTGGTTTCCCCTATGTAACTAGTGTTGTTGCATTTACTGCAATAGAGCAGATACACCACATTAGAGGAGTCACAAGTGACTAGTTTCACAGTTTTATCTCCCATTTGAATTTCTTTGTGTCAAGAAATTTGCGCATTTTGAATTTGATCTTGTTGCAGGGCGCATTTCCAAGATGTTGGGGAAGTCTTAGGAAGGATACTGCGAACAAGCAATTTTTGTAGATTACGTGGCAGTTTGCATGCGTAAACTGAAGCTAAAAATTTCTGCAATGGAAGGGTCGCTCTGAAGTGTAGAGTAGGACTTCTTAACCATTTTGATGAGGGGCTCGATTTGCAGGTAAAATTGAATAATTAGTGGAATGCGAGTAGACTTAGTTTTCAGTTTGTACGCAAAAAGGGAAGCCCAATTCATCAAACTAACACGCTGGAAATATTCTAAGACAAGCTTGTAAGGATTCCCGTTATAGAATTAACCAAAAAGGTATGCAGCATTATTGATAAAAAATTTGGTCGTCAGAGCAAATGCGACTGCATCTTAAAAACTGACTATATACAATTGAATTCTTGAGGGTGAAAGCTGGAGTAGGCGAGATAAGTGTGTTTGTCTGTCGGTCTATAAATATATTGAAGTTGTTATCTTATCGTTTGTCAAGTGAATAACACAATCTAAAAATGGAACTTTCAAATAATTTGTCACATGTGAATTTGATGGTAGGGTGAAAACTATTAAGCGCTTTTACAAAAAACATTTAGTTCATTAACACCATCATGATGAAAATCTGTTGCTATGGATTTTTAGTCCAAAATCCCCAAAGCCTACAAGGCTGAACAAAAACATCACTTAAAATCACTCATCAATAAACAAACAAAACCTTCACTGTTGGATACCATCCAATTTGTTAATTATTACTTCAAGCCAGACACATTGACCACAGGGGAATACTTTTGTCCTTTTGTTGAGTGTAAAAGTCAGTGCAGCTGCAGTAAAATTTGTTTACTATCAGTCAGATTATGACCATGGAAAGTGAGGTGAAGTGTGTGAAATCCCTGATGTAATTGCTAAATGATTGTACTGGATTGTGGTTTCTGTAGTGAGCAATATAGACCCCAACATATTTCAGATTGTCAGGGCTTAAGACACACAATTTATTGCGAGGTTCAGACTTAATGTGTCCAAAGAAAGAAAATGTCATCGATGTATCTGAAGTACAGTGTGCCTTCGGTTTACAAATTCTCTTGAGAGGAATCTATCTTTGTTTGCCATAAAAATATTTGCATAGCATGAGGCCATCACCAATTGGTGCCTATGGCCGTGCTGTTTATTTGTAAATAAATTTGTCATTGAGAGAAAGAAATATATATATATATATATATATGCATATATATTTATATGTATAAATATATATAATATAAATATAAGTAGAAGATAAGGTATGTCGAAATCCGTCATTATATTATATTATATTACATACCTTCTTTTAAATTTTTTTTTTTGAAGAGTTTTCTAGACCTTGATGTATTTCCTTTTTTTTTTTTTTTTTTTTTTTTTTTATTGAAAAAGAAGAAACCCATGTAAAGTGTGAGATAATAGAACATTTTCTGGTTGTGAAGAAGAATTTTTTCAGGATAACAATGCTTAAACCTCTAGCAAGGGGAAAGGATATGAAAATTGTCGTGATGTGATGCACAGACTAGACTGATATTTCCAACAAATCATATACTTTGTAACAACACAGAAAGTAAAATTTTATTGTATTTTGAATTGTATTTTTTTATATTAGAATGTCAATTGTGACCTGCGAGGCATAACATCAAAAATACCATTAAGTCCTTAAAATTGACTAAAACTAAGAAATAAATGAACATCGTTGAGCGTATGATATTTTTTACACAAACTCCAGCGAGCCAAGCAAACCTTTTCTTATTGAGGAACGTTTTGCATAAAAAAAATTGCCAAAATGATTCTTACTTCAAAACCGCACAAACTATGAAGATCTGAGGAAGTTTTTCATGTTATAGATTTTTTGAAGAAAGGCCTCTGGTTTGTTTGAGAGTTTAACAGCACCACAACAGCAAGGGTCACATTGTGCCTGAGAGGTTAGATCATTCCAAAGGTAGGAAGGAGAGTAAACAGGGGGAGATTAAGAGAAACAAGAGAACTAAAAGCCAGAAATCTGGGATCAAGAGAGGTGTATGGGTGGAAAAATAATGTAGAGAGAGAGGGGGTGGAAAAGAAGGACTAAATATGGTTGTAGAGGGAAGCATGATGAAGGAAGGAGATAATTTTGTCCCGAGGTTTTTTTTTGGAAGAGCTTGGCTTCCGAGTTGTGGGCAGCGAGGGAAGCTCTGGGAAGGTCTTGTGGCAAAACGATATGACAATTTACATGATGTGATTTATACATACATGGGTAAATGTAAATACACTGTAACGTTACAGTTGTATGAGACATTGTGAATCAAATACAAGTGTGTGTGTGATAATGGGTGGACCATTATGAGAATATGAGACATTTTGGGCTGCATTGTACCACAGGCATTCCTAGCATCATAATGGCAACCTATATACTATTAGTACAGTGTATAACATATACTAATAGTATACAGGTTGCCATTTAATGCTAGGAACGCCTGTGCACTACACCTGGAAGCCTGAGAGTTACAAACGTGAAGTGGGAATTAAGCTGTTAGCCTTAGTGGTGTCTGGCCTTCCCAACCAATAACTGATTGTCTTGTCATGAGTGAGACAAATGTTTTGACCAGATATGTAAAATTATATTGCTAAATTGTTATAGTCTTCATGTTAACACAAAAATGGCTTATAAAATCAAATGTCCATTACAAAAATGACAACTATGAATCAAACCCATCCACAGTTCTTTCGATTTATTTTGAATTATCTCAATTTTCAGGAAAATTGCTTTACCGCAGGTTTAGAAATGGTAACCAAAATGTTTTTCTGAGTTGATTTAACGTTTGGATCTAAAATTTTCTTCGATTTAATTTGAGAAATTCTTTGTTTGATTTCAAGCCATTTGGGAAATCAAAATTAAGAAATCTGCAGAACTTCCAGGGGCTTTGCCCCTGGACCCAATGCTGGTGATACGCACATGCAAAGCTTGCAGTGTCGCCACTTTTGCAGTACCCCCACCCCATTTTCCTCCTGTGATTGGCTCTCCCCAAAAAAAAAAAAATCTAGTTTTTCGATTTATTTTGAATTATCTCAATTTTCAGGGAAAATTGCTTTACCGCAGGTTTAGAAATGGTAACCAAAATGTTTTTCTGAGTTGATTTAACGTTTGGATCTAAAATTTTCTTCGATTTAATTTGAGAAATTCTTTGTTTGATTTCAAGCCATTTGGGAAATCAAAATTAAGAAATCTGCAGAACTTCCAGGGGCTTTGCCCCTGGACCCAATGCTGGTGATACGCACATGCAAAGCTTGCAGTGTCGCCACTTTTGCAGTACCCCCATTTTCCTCCTGTGATTGGCTCTCCCCCAAAAAAAAAAAATCTTTGGCAATGCTGCTGGCATATATATATATATATATATATATATATATATATATATATATATATATATATATATATATATATATATATATATATATATATATATATATATATATATATATATATATATATATATATATATATATATATATATATATATATATATATATATATATATATATATATATATATATATATATATATATATATATATATATATATATATATATATATATATATATATATAAATATATATATATATATATAAATATATATATATATATATATATAAATATATATATATATATATATGTATATATATATATATATATATGTATATATATACAAAATCTAATTTACAAAAAAGACCTTTTTTCCATCATTTTTGAAGTGCAGGTTATGCTAGTGCAGGTCCCCAAAAAATAATGTTTTACTTTCTTAAGTTCATACTGTTGGTTCAATTTTACATATATCAAAACTGCATAACTTTATACTGCAGGCACCAATAAAAAAAGTTGTACTGGAGGTATGATTTGTTATTAATGAGCTTACACACCTCTTCCGCTATTAGTATGAAGTCACCCAACCCTTCTTTCCCAGGGTTGCTAGAAGGATTTATTTGTAGCATATTTTCAATACACCTCTTGAATGAGATAATGTATTTATAACCCTCTGAGATTTTTAAAATTTCCACTGAATTCAGTATTTTCCAACCGTTGGTAAGTTGGGTTTGTGTGCTTTGGTTGATGGATTAATCAAGACTAAAACAAGACAGCATAATTTATTGTTGTTAATTCAGTGAATTAATAATAAAACAGATTTTATGCAAGCATGTAACGCACATGTGAGTCAAGTGCATCCAATACAAGAATATACCCCAGTTGTATTTGTCAATCACAAGCTAGATAAAAGATTATGTGTTTATGTTGCGGAGTGCAAGACTACAAATTTGGAATGGACTTTGATTGTGCTATTTTCATTATATTGGATGGTTATTAGTGATTCCGTTTCATCCTGTCCATACTCCATTACCTTCAGTGTTGTAATTAGTGCTGTACTTGTTGCACATTTTTCATAAATTAAGCAGTTATTAGGGATTTGGAAGTAAAAAATAGAACTTCAAATTTACTAGTCACAGACTCATTGCCAGCCATCGCTTATTATCTAAGATTAAAATATTTTGTCTAAGGCAATACTTTCGTGCAATAAATCAAACATACTGAGCTTCATTTTGTTAATTGTCTGAATAGTCTGAAGTTTTATCTGAGCGTTTTGTTTTTTAAGCTTGTGACCTTTCAGCTAGCATTAGTACGGCGACGACGAGTGAACACACAATTACAAAGTCGTCGCCTGCGTATTCAGTTATGATAGTAACAATACTATCACGAAACGCGTAATACAACCCGGACGAGAACACAAGTATGACGTACGGACAGACATTACATAGACAACCAAATCAATATCCACGGCCTTTGATAACCAGTTGTGGTGCATTGGCGTGTCTACCCAACCCAGGCTTGAACCCAGGGCTTCGTGGTCTGTAGACATGTATGATAACCGCTACACCACAGTAGGTAGACAGCATTAGTATGCACATGACATTGAATGTATGGAAGTGCTTACAGGATTAATATGTACGCATGTTTGCACTGCCAAGTGTGGTGGATATTGTTGGCAACAGACGTTTCTCAACAAATTTGCCACCCAAGAACTCCACATAATTTTTAGTTGACTTGACTCAAATTGACTGTGTGTTAATGTTTCTTTCAACCTTCTTACTGTTTTTATTTTAAACACTCCGAACCTTTCTGCCTAAAGGTTTGTTGATGCTTAACGGCACCGTGACAGTCAGAGTCAAATGTGCCAAGAGGGTGTTAAAAACTAAGGTGCTGGAGTTAGGACAAAGAGGAAAGAGAGGTGGGATAGAGGGAGGAGGGAGAGAAGGTGGATATGGAAAAGAAGTTAAGGTAATATAAATCCCGCCTAAAGAATACCCATTATTGCTGTTACCCCAGAAATATTTGTGTGGAGAGGAAAATAAGTTACTCAGTTTCAGTAACGATTGTAAACCAAGTGGGTATTTCAAATTTCTCAAGAATGAATAGAATTTTTTAACAGTAACAAGCAGCAGGCATATTAGTTATTTGTTTAATTTGCTTGTAATTTAATTCCCTTCTTCCAAGCTTGTCTGCTTATAGTGTTGTGTCTGTCACCTTCTCTGCTACTGTAGCTCACTTGGCTAGGGTGCGTTGTACAGAAAATCTCAACCCTCTTCTTGCATCGCATACGCAGTGGCATAATTCAACTGGAGCGGCCAAAGGGGAAAATTTTAATGTGTTCTACTGTGTATGAAGAAAAGTGGCTTTAATTCAGTTAGGCCTACCTACAGCATACTGTAAGTCAAGGACGAAGGGTGTGAACTCCAATATGTCAGGGAAAAAGGCCACTCTCTCCTTCCCCCCAAAACACTGATTTGTTTTTTAGATTTGTGGTCCAAAATTGAAGATAATTCAGTCGAACTCTATTGACACTCCCTGCTCTGATAGAGAAAAAAAGAACTTGTTTTTTTAGTCATATTTTGGTGAGAATTTGGCATATTAAAGCTTCATACAATCTATGTGCAGCCTTGAGCAACAACACAAAGATAAGTATATACGGTAACCAGTGGCATAGCCAACGTGGGTGGGCAAAGGGGGCGATTGCCCCACCAATATTTCCATTTTTATCGGTTCAAAATTAGTACAGTTCATCAGCAGGGCCATATTTTGTATCCTGACAGTTTATTTGTTACTTGCCCCACCAATAAGAAAATCCTGGCTACGCCACTGAAGATAACTACATCACTTTACATGCAACTTTTCTGTGCAGTGTTGGAAGTCTTGCTTTATTAAATGCTCTTCCTATATAATTTTAGTTTCTTTGTGTAGGAAACGAAAAACATGTTAATTTCCTGTGCTCCCACAAAAGTACAATGTCAGGTGTAGCAAAAATAATGTTACTTTTTACATCTTTTAAAATTATCTTTGTAAATTTAATTAAGTTGAGTATTATCTTTGTAAATTTAATTTAGTTGAGTATTATCTTTGTAAATGCGATTAAGTTGAGTATTATTTTTGTAAATTTAATCAAATTGAGTAGCATCTACAGAATACATTTAAATCATCAGTATGAGTATTTGTTTAACCGTGTTGACTAGTTTTTATTCAAGTGATTATAGCATTATTTTTGTTAATCTGCAATATGTAGATTATTTTGTAATTCATTATTTGTCAAAATTCATGGCACTGAATACTGAATTTTACAGCATAGAACAACTTAACTTGAGAGTACTGATTTTGTCCACTTTGGGGAAAGAAGCAACAAAAGCTCAAAAATACCCAATTTTGCTTGACAGTATACATAGAGCTTACTCATCAGCTGTGTACTGCAAACAGTGAGATGCTATGAAAACAATTTTATTTTATTTTTTTCTTCTGAAAAATGATATTAAAGGAGCTGGCATCTGAACTCTCAAGAATATTCAACACACCTTTTGTGGACATGATGGTACTAAATTTCAAAGTGATCAAATTATTTCTTATGAACACTAATTAAATTTCAACAAGGAGTATCAAAAATTAGACTTGTGCTATTTCAAAATTCCTGACTGAGCAAAATAGAAACCACTTTTCAACCTAGAACTCCTTTAATCAACGAAAGTGTTCTTTTTTTAATCTTGTCCATCTTTGTCCTTTTTCTAATCTTTTCCATCTTTGTTCTTTTATAATCATTATCTTATTTGATAATAAAGATACTGAATTGATTTAATTTTTACCAAAACATTGAAAGTTTTATATTTCAACAGGATCACTGCTATCAGATTGCTAATAGCACTCATATCAGAACTTACAAAATGTATTGGTATGTCAAGTTATCTATTTTGATTCGTTAGTACCTTCGTTTTTCAAGAGCGAATTTTCTTCTTAGTGTTATATTGATTATGAATATTAGAGCTGACATCTTGCCGATATCTATCCATGGAAATAATTATTCAATTTTTGAAAGGAAAAAATAAATAAATAAAGCAGCTGCATTAAAAGTAATCTCAATATAAATTCTCAGCTTCCAAGTTTTACATGAAGGGCATCCGTACAGCAGAGTAGGTCAACTACCAGTATACCTTTTCAACTTCACTCATCCAATCAATATCGAATTCAAACCTACTGTACTCTGAAATAACCAGGTTATTTGCGAGTAGGCCTAAGGGGTGGGGTACAATTCACATTAATCTGGTGAAGAAATTAAACCAAATTGTTCACTGTAAAGAAAATATCTCTCTTGGCGTTGCTGTGTAGTATTGTTCTTGATGACCAAAACATGAATTCTTCTTTTAAGTTCCAGGCACAAAAAGAACCTTTCAGCTTGATGCACTGGTCTGCGCACTTTTGTTTTCAGTTTAAATATTAAACTTTTACTCATTTTAAAGGTACAGTGTGTAGGATTACCATAAATATATACTGTGTTACCTCCGCCAAAAAGGGACGGAGAATATATTTTCGATAGTGTTTGTTTGCCTCCCAAGAAATAATGATTGGATTTTGATCTGCATATTAAGGGAGAAGTAATTAAAATTTGGGACATATTGGAACAGGAGATGGGCAGAAATGAAGGGGGTGGGGAATAAGTATGTTTTAGAGTGATTGTGATTTGTCTGTCATCAACTTATCCCAAGGACTGATGATTGGACTTTGATTAAATTTGTCATGTGTTTTGTTAATGTTTAAGGAAGCAGAGATTGGGACACATTGGAACAGAGGCAGGGCAAAAATGAAGGGGTGGGTATGCTTTTAGGTGAGATCTAAAGACAATTTGTCTGAAAGTGAAGATTTTTAATTTATGAGACCTACAACAGAAATTTACCTACAAGAGAAAGTTTATCTTGACAGAACATACACTGTAGGCCTAAACACTTACACAGGTATCTGTAAGTTTGCTGCATAATGCCATAAAGTGCTAAGACATTTCATATTTGAAATTGTTCATGTTATGAAATAATCACTGATAAGGATGGTTCAAAATCGAAAGGTACCCTGTAGATTTCTTGTGTTAAGACCTAATGTTTCATAAAAATATTATCTATGGTGCATGTCAAAAATATTGTTGAATAACAAAATTCTTTAAGCATCAATGTACTCAAGGAAATTTGCAAAGATGTAGTTGTGAGATGAACATCATCCAATTTATTCATCAGTCTTATTGTGTTTCTCAATTTTTTCAAAAGCATTTTTGAATTAAGGAGCATCATCTTTAGACTAAAAATTTAGCCTCTCTGTGAGAGAGGTTAGAGTTATGTAAATTTCTTGAGATACTTGCTACTGTTTGTCTCAAAACTAGTGATCTGTTGGCAGCAGAAATAGCTTCAACTTCCACAACTACTGAAAAGTTTGGTAATGTGCATTTTTTCATACAATTAGTATTCACTTTTTAAGGTACCGTACCCACTTGTAATGTTTTGAGGTTTTAAAGTCCCAATTTTTGCTACCCACCTCGAGCATACTGTACCTCAGTGATTAAGGAGGCATGCTTGTTTAAGTAAGTTCACATCCTGTCAAGAGTGCTGCATTCTGTCCTTGAGTAAGACAATTTACTCGACTTGCTCCAGTCTACTCAGCTGTAAACTCGAGTACATGCACCAGCAATGCTAAGAAGGTGATCTGCGATGGACTGGCGTCCTATCCAGAGGGAGTCATGTGCTCTGATCCGCTTACGCCAAGGAAACCGGGGAAAAGCACACCTTCATGGCTTGAGGATGGATTTAACATGTTGGACATACCCTTCATACTTAAGTCAGTTACAAGCTTTGTTTATTCAAGGCAGGGATTGTACTGGTTATCTTATGGATAGCCCAGTGCATACAATGTGTTCTGAAAAAGTAGGAACAACAAATCTCAGGTACTCTGAAATACGTGGTCAATTTGATTTCTTCAGATTCAGAAAAGGATTTGACAAGTCAATGGAGATAACCAATTCATTGACCTATGTACTGTACAGTGTATTTACAATACTGATGCAAGCAGTTTAACACAGGCATTTTACCAGTGTTTTGTAGGCAAGCATTTCAAAGGCTTACCAGCGCTTTAATAGCGGCAGTGATTTGTCAGAGTTAAATTTACCAGTGTCAAACTGCTCGCACCAGTGCTGTTTGGTTGCAAAGGTGAAAAAATTGTGCCTTCCAAGGAACGGTTTGTGTATCTATGTAATTTGAAAGTTCTAGAAAAACACAGGCTGTTTGTTTTACTTCAACTGGATAGCCAAGACCAGTGTTTGTAGATCCTCTGATTCAGATCAGAAGGCACACTTCTCCTTCCAAGTCCTTCTTTCAAATGAATATGTAACTTTGACTCTCATGTATTCATTCCAGAAATAATGCAGAAAAAAGTCATTTCACTTTTAAGTCAGCCAGTGGTCATGAACTACTATCCGCTTATTAGAATGATTATATGGAAGCATGGCCATAGCCAGTGGGGGCTGGGAGACAACAGAAACCCCCCCCCCCCCCGCAATTTGCAAAGTAATCTTTATCAAAATTCGATAAGGTGTTGTACCCCTCCACCCCATCAAAAACGTTTTGTTTACGGCCCTGCCCTCCAACCATGTTCATGTTTGCTGCTCCTGTATGTAGAGAGCAGCAAACTCAGTTAAGAAGTGAGCAGGTAATATAAATAAGGTCCATACGTGCTACTTGTGACACTATGCTTTCATCTTGTATAAATCACATTGAACCATGAAATTTCACAAGGAATGAGGTATAAGTCTCTTAAATAGAAAACAGTGGAGTTTTAAATTGTGCAATGACATTAACAGTCACAAAAATGGCAGAACACCCATACGCGCAGACCGTACATAGCTTAATTGCTACCTTTCCCATGGGTGAGTGGCGCGAAATTTAAGTGTAGTCCTTCTTCGCTACAGCATACAACCACACCAATGGCTACTCCAAGTGGTAGGACAAATATACATTATTTTGTTAAAATTCATTTGTTTTTCTATAACATGTTGCCATTTTTGTAATCAGGTAGGCAGCTTGGGAGGAGGGGGAGGGGGCGGCATCTATGAGTTTCCTAAATTTCTTAAGCAACAGAGTATGAAGTTAGGCCCATTGGCTCTATACTGTAAATAAACAGTCAATCTCTGCCAAATGTTGAACGTTCTTTGTAACAATTTGGAACAGAATAATAACATTTCTGGGCAAATTCATGATGATGGGACGCTCTTTTTAATGTTTTACTAATATATCAAACTTTGGGAGTTTTTTTTAAAGCTATGATAGGCTCAATGTTTTGTACTCTGCACCACCAACCAACCCCCCCCCCCCCCCTCCCCTCATTCATACTTTCTACGTCTCTAGAACAGTTGTGTGAAAGTATGTTGTGATATCGGGTGGGCAAATTTTAGCACAAGGAAACTCAACATATGTATGCCAAGTCTTAAAATTGTGCTGAATGGCACAACTCTAAATATTTGCAGGAATTCTAGACCCAAACTTAAATTTTCTTATCATTAGTCAGATTTAAGTACAATTTTTAAACCCAGCAGGATTGCGTCAAGCTCAAGCCATAGTCCTGCAACATGATAATTCATTCAAACCTAGCAGGATATTACTTTTTGGACAGAGCCCTTCCAATTTAGCCCTAGCTGGAAATCAATGAAGCCCTAGTGGGGATCATCGAAGCCCTAGCGGGGATCATCGAAGCTTTAGCGGGAATAATCGAAGCCCTAGCGGGGATAATTGAAGCCCTAGCGGACAATCATTGAGGCCCTAGCGGGGATTATTGAAGCCCTAGTAAGCGAATCTTTTAAGCCCTAGCAGGCGAATCTTTCAAGCCCTAGAGGGGATCATTGAAGCCCTAGTGGGCGGATCTTTGAAGCCCTCATAGTGGATTATGGGCATAGCCAGTGGGAAGGGGGAGAAGGAAACTGCCCCTCCCCCAGATTCTGCAAAGTTAAGTTTTTTTCAAAATTTGTGAAGCTTTTGATGCCTCCCCCTCCACCACCCCCTTCGAAAACTTCCTGTCTATGGCCCTGTATGGAGGGCAGACCGAAGAGTTTTGGAAGTACGGAACACAAATTAAGAAGCATACCCACACCAAGCAAACAATGTACAGCAGAAATTACTTGGATGTAAAAGGACATTCTAAGAAGTAGATCTGATTAATACTATGAGAAACAAGTGGGCCTTTGGTTAAACAAGTTAAGTTGTGTAAGTATTGTCAGATGAATGTTAAGGCCAGGCTTAAAAAATTGTTTTGAAATAGTGGGTAAGTAGGTAGGCACCACTTCTTTTGTAGCCAAATTCATGCTTCTTCATACCATTTATACACTATATGAACTATATCCACTTCGAACCATTCAAATATCCTTAACTAGTCCCTCCAAGTGATAAACATGTGGCAAACGTCCATTACTGCTGCAGCAACATGTGATATAGTAGCAACAGAAGTTTCCATCGCCAGTACAAACGCAATGAGTAATATTGGTATGGTGAACTAAAGAGATTTCAACGTGGATAACATTCCTAACTAAATGTTATTACGCCCTGAAGATCACTAATGTGATAATGACACAAAAATTTCAGATAAACTTCAAGCAATGATTACAAAACCAAATTATTAAGTGTTTTCAAAATCTCAACCTGGCAATCTTTTCCAAAAGATAGCAAATAAGTCACATTTATTTTGACAAACAAATCTTCAAAAACTTTCTGCAGTATGCACCAATCTGTACTTCTCTTCCCTTACACCTTGCACACAATGGTAATGAAACTCTCTGACACAGGATATCCAAAATCAACTTTGAAAAAAAACTGGGATATTATTCAAATGGACTCTGGATTAACATCATAGTTAGAAATGAGCAGCCTTACATCAAAGTGTGAATGTAAGCCTTCAGTCATATGAGATGTAAAATGATGATAAAAACAGTTGATAAATGGTCCAACATATGAAAAAGATAAGCAAACAAGACTGCTGTAGGTACAATCATTCAACATAACATAGAAATGTGAGCATACAACTGGAAAACACTAATGACACATACCGTGCATGCATAGGCCTCAACAATGACTAACAAGGGAGCTGCCATCCTCAAGTTGGCCCGATTCGGAAAGCAAAAAATTGGAACCCAAAACTGTTACCTGGTCAGTACTTGCGTTTCCAAAAAAACAATGGTCGTAACTTTCGTTACGGTATTTTTTATTTTTCAACCAGACTTTTAAATTTTTGGTCATAGGTTTCAAAATTGTAGGCATAATTAGAGCTCTAGCATTACTGTAGTAGGCCTTACGTTAGTACATGTATTCCTACTAATGATTGCAGGAAATTACCAAGTAACATTATGAGTCTTGGCCTAACAGAATCAAAGTTTGCTTAACCCCTTGTAGTGTTGAAATGTCCCACAAAACGATCCTTATCATATACCATGTTTTAAGAATATCAATGTCAGTAAAAATAATTAAATTGAAAATAATATCCACATTATTTCATTTTCTAATCAACAACCGTCATGTCCGCTGCTAATACACCATACACACATGACACAACAATACGTGCAGTGCTAGTGCAGTGTAAGTACTGTACACAGTACAGTATAAACTAGACATCAATGATGTTATAGCTCAACCCATTACAATGCAAGAAGAATTGATTGCTTTCAGTGATTTTATTTTTGTCATATGTACTTTTATGATGTTTTTAAAGTTTGATTTGAGGTGCATTCTATTTGTGGGCAATTATTCATCATGTTAAAAATCCAAGAGTTTCAACTTTCCCGTATGAGTTGTATTCAGTTTTGTTTGTTTGGGTGTAATGGCACCTTTTAACAGTCAGGTCATATGTGCCAAATGAGGTTAGTTGTGAATGACTGCCAGATTGGTTCTCAGTAATGACTTAGTTTTGCAGTGGGTGCAATGAGGTTCATGTTATAGCGATGTCTGAAAAATTATGCTTCTAACAAAAGCTATGTGACATTCAATGCATGGTGCCATCATGTCTCACTTGATTAATGACGTTGGCGAGGTCATAGGTAAATTCCACCACAACATATAGTTAGAAAATACATTTTGCAAACATAACAAAAAGTTTAACATTTACACATTAATCTTCATAAATGTTAGATTAATTTAATTTGGCGGTACTGAAAAAGATTATTAACCAAGCATGTTTCAAAACGGCCAAATATGTTATAATTAGCCAGTAATCGCCAAACTAGCAGCTAAGGTTGTGACAGTTAGCATTTTTTCATAAATGTACAGCTGTCACCATTACGGTCCATAACCGTTTAACCGTAAGGCCAGTTGTCATAAGTGGACGCCCTTTTAACGCTGGTATAAAGCGAAATCTTCGCCAGGTTCTTAACAATTATCTACCTACTGTGGTGTAGCGGTTATCATACATGTCTACAGACCACGAGGTCCTGGGTTCAAGCCTGGGTTGGGTAGACACGCCAGTGCACCACAACTGGTTATCAAAGGCCGTGGACATTGACTTGGTTGTTGATGTTATGTCTGTCCGTCACGTCGTACCTGTGTTCTCGTCCGGATCGTATTAGGCGTTTCATGATAGCATTGTTACTATCATAAGCGATTACGCAGGTGACAACCCCGTCATTGTAATTGTGCGTCTACTCGTCGTCGTCAGTTCTTATTAATAGACCTTCCATAGCAACCCATGCTAATCCACCACTTGAAAGACGCTACCGTTATATTCACTATGTAATGTGCAAACATGCACTTCCTGCTTCGTATGAGTGTGTGAAAGTCAAGTTGACATGTACGATCGTTACTTAAATTTTGATATCTGGTGTTTTTATTCTTACATAATTAGTTCTTAAATAAATAAATTATTATCCCGATAAAAAAATCATATATTTCATGTACTTTCTTTGTCAAATACTGTTAAAAATCTTGTTTAATGAGGAACGAAACATAACATAGAAATCATGCTGCCAAATTTGTTTGTGACTTCAAAGAAACATACATATGAAATATAATGGAATTTCGTTTTAAAGTTATGCCCTAATTGTGTTTCATTTGACATTTTACCATAATTGATGAAGAAATTACTGTTTTCCCCCTTGAACTTAACAAAGGGTGGAGGGGGAAGGGAAGGGTGGGGGTGGAGGGGGGAGGGTGGAGGGGGAGGGTGGAGGGGGAGGTGGAGGGGGGGGGAGGGTGGAGGGGAGGTGGAGGAGGAGGGTGGAGGGGAGGGTGGAGGGGAGGGTGGAGGGAGGGTGGAGGGGAGGGTGGAGGGGAGGGTGGAGGGGAGGGTGGATCGGGAGGGTGGATCGGGAGGGTGGATCGGGAGGGTGGAGTGGGAGGGTGGAGGGTAAGGGTAGGGGAGGGGAGAAACAGCGTTGGGCAGAGGCGGTTGTGGCTACAGGAAATGGGGACGGTAAATTTAGTCCAACGTATCTTTTTTATTGGTATTTCTTGTCCCCAGTAGGCAAATAGACTAAAATATTGGATGGGATCAATAGCTAAATACAAGTGTAACTGCCACGGTCATGTGGAGAACAATTTTGTTTATACAACAGGAGACAAAGAAAATTGTTAAATAGGGTAGAGAGGGGAATACCCCCATTGTGGGAGTATTCCCTCATAATGGTGGGGAACACAGAGGGTAGGCCTATAAATGTTGTATTCATATATCGTTTTGTCAGTTTGTAGTAGTTGCTGCTGTAGGATATTGTGTAACTTCTTTCTGGGACATACAACATAAACTTCAAAATTATCATGCTACGTCGGAGTTCTTACTCACATATGGGGACAGGCTTAACGCACCACACCCTAACACACATCTGAGGCTAACATGTTTTTAAAACACATTTTTATTTCAATATTGGGTATATAGTGGTGCGTGGCCAGGGGGCAGGGAAGACTTTCCAATAATTACGGCCCTTAGTGTTTGATAATGGTAATCCCAGGGTCATACAAGCAAAAATATGTCTCCTTTGATTTAGGTAAACAATTTGAATAGAAGAAAAATCTTTTTGATTCCTATGCCAGACATGACAGTATCTGAAATGCGAGGAACAAGAATTAAAAAATTTTTAAATCGCGCAGAACGAAAAAAGAAGGTTATTAAAATAAACATAAAGCAAATGAAAAATAAGAAACCACTGTTGCATGCTTAACAGTAAAGAAATAAAATAGATAATACAAGGATAAAATATACTTATCTCACTAAAAAGAAAGAAACCAGAGAAAATACATAATACTTCTTTAAAAAAAATAATAACGCACCTGATTTCATGGCCCTCGGTATTCGCGAACTTAGGGCCGGGTATATGCAGCATACTACCTCATTTATTTAAGAATAGTGACAATTGAAAAAATATGCTTCTAACAAAAGTTGTAAGCCGTTTTGTATTAATTTTAATGTAGGAGTTAATGGAGGTTTCCACTATGTAACGGTCGATTACCGACGTTATCGGAGAGCAAAGGTCACTTTGAGTGCAGCATATTCTGCAACAATACATTTTAAAAACAAAATTACGAACATTAGCAACCGTATTAAAAAAATATGTTAGGCTATGACGTTAACATGTTTGATTTTTTCTGCATAGGACTTCCAAATTGTTTAATTTTAGTTTCGCTACGGAAAAAGCGTACTGCCGTGATACATATTCCCCTGCTTTTTAAGTATAGGCCTATGGAATTAAAAAAAAATAGTACACAATTGGGGGTGGGGGAAGGGGTGGGGATTTTTTGAGTTTCAATTCGTATCTTGTGACCCCAAGTTTGGATAAGAAGCCTAGCAAGCTCCTTCACGTTGAAGATGTGAATTTACGGCCCTGAAGTGTCAACGATTCATTGTATGAAAATGCTTTTCTGCATCTCATCCACCCCATCTCAAAATTCAATTGTCTTATCAGGGGTGGCGGAGCGTTCAAAATATTGGGGGATTTAATGAGATAAGGTGACATGTGATACGTTCACCTAAAATTATTAGGCTGAAGCCCGCACATCCCCCTTCCCAGCTCCGCCGCCTCTGTCGATTTCAAGTCATCATTGATGATAGGACCTAAATAAAAACCTTGATATGAACGCATAATGTAAGTTTCGCGTAACTAGCATGGCTACTTTAATATGAAATTAAAATTGGTTCTTCCCCGTTTTTCTGTTTGTTCAAACTTAAGGAAACACTTGAAATATAATACTTAACATTCATCCTATCCATGTAATGATAATCATCGGGATTACGTAATTCCCTTTTGATGTCGCTACTGCTGCGAGAAAAATCTGGGTCACTGCCAAAATGCGTTTAGAGCAGTGATGCGGTCTAATTTGCTGCACAGTATAATTTAGTGCACTTGGAATAGCTTTTGAATGATTTAGCCAATGTATTTTCACCCAAATCAGCACTAATGGGGCTGTTATATAGCAATAAATATTCAAGTGTTTGAAGTTTTTTTCCCCAAAACCGAGAATGATTGTTTGTTGTCCGTAAGTACTCATGTTAAGAGACGCTATAGCGACCACGTGTGACTTCCGCAACTGGGGATAACAGATCACACGGCGTGAGAATATTACCGAGTTTTGATCATGAGCGGGCTATTACCGCATTAATTTATGACAACACGTGCTGATTTTGTGATTCGTAATCCAAGCAACAACTCCCTGGTAATCCGGTCGTAAAAACAATAACAATACCCAGGCAAACATTTAATCCGTCCGTAAATACAATTATTAGTTTTGAAATATTTGTTACTCTTTGAAGTAAATAATAAAAGACACGAATTAATCTGTAATTTTATCACAATTGATGTGAAACGAGAATTTCTTTAATGTTTTCACTGCACATTAGAACTCTTAAAAGCTGGGATACTTTCAACGATAGGCCAAAGGACATCGTTGCGTATGAATTTTGATTTCTTTGCATCGCTACCGTGGTTTGATTCATGACTTGTGTGTTTCTAACCTTTAACGTAAATTCTTCTGGGCCAACTTTAGGAATAGGTTGATTGGAAAAGAATTAAAGTTGTCTCCATATTTCATAGGAAAGAAGGGACGGGCCCAAATTTCCTAGCGTACTGTTTTTACTATGAGGGGAACAAATTTACTGGATGGCTACGGCTTAATTGTCTGGGGGCCCACATTTCCTAGGAAATAAGAGCCGGGAGGCCAAAATTAACTGGGGTAGAATTTACTTTTACACCGATCAGTGGTTGGGTGATGTGTATTGTGATTTGATAATTAAGGGATATAGGCGGAAATTTCTTGTGTGTATTTGACGGGTTATGTTAATGAGTGCTAGCCTGGGCCTAGCGCATTCCTAATGAGCACAAGCTAGCTACATTCCATGCATCCCATCCCAAGTACCGTGGAAATAATTAGTAATATGCATAACGCCCCGGTGAAAAATGTGAAGGCAATGACATAGCGGGTAAAGATTGAAATGATAAGGTTGGTTAGATGGTTTCGTGAATTTATGCGAACTTGAAAAAGCAAACATAAAAATTGAATTAACATTCGTTTACACGTAGCATGATTTCCTAAACTGTTAAACGTCACAACCTTATTAGCAGCCCTGGGATGCCCCATTGAATAATACCGTACCCAGCGATGATTCTTCCACGTGTCCACGAAAACTTATAGGTTTGAAACAAACTTATATTTCTGGCAATCTGCTGCCCATACGGCAAATTACGGTTTACGCAATGCCGCTGCGTTCACAAACCCAACAAAACTTTATCCTTAACGTTAGTGGATTTAAGTATAACGCTCTAGCCCCGCGATGCAATGTAGCACAAAACTTACTAACACTTGAGACTTGCTATACGACAAGCGAAAATGATCAAACAACAACTTCACACGTTATCTTCTAGGCTATGTCATAACCTATCATACAACTCGGTAATCCAATCCGATACAGCGTGACCTAAATAAGATTACGAGAATGTGCATATTCATAGCAGAATGTCCGAATTCTGATTGGAAAATACTGCGATATGATTAAACATATATGTCCATACAAGGAACTAATAAACATGCAGGTATACCAACTGACCAATACCATGGCCCGGAGCGGTACCGGTACGAAACGCGAATAGGATAGAGCTATTTTTAGCGAAATTACCATAAAATCTTATACTTTGTTAAAACCTTTCGAGAGCTCTAATTAAAAAAATACATGGACTTTCTCTTAACGAAATACAATCTTAAATTTGGATACAAAAATCTCGCTTGAGCCAGAATCTCAAGAGCAAAACTGTAAAAACCTAGGAGGAGATGCATTTTTAAGCAAAAGTTAGTACAGGCACATATGAGAGGTCACGTACGATTTGATAATCTCCACTCATACACTCTGTGTATGGGTGGAGCTAACAAAAACCATTGCATAACAATGTTATGCCCGAGTACAGGGCTGTACTGTATACTACTGTAGCAGCTACAGTAGCTAGCTATAAACATGATACATACAATGCGTAGGAAACAACAAAATGAAATAAATGGTAAATTATTTAGATTTTGATCAAGTTTCGCTTATAATTGTAAAATAAAACTCATATTCATTTAATTAGTTATTTTATAATAGATTTGATTAACCAATTACTGTATATTTATTATTTAAATAAATTTCATACAGAATTTTTGGACGTAAGGTCATGTAAACTTAAATTTATTTTGTACGTTGGAAGCAATTATTTGGACATAGAAATGTACCAGTAAAGCGTAAAAAACAGCCATTTCGGTGTAATATGCAACCTCTACACCTGGTTCCAATCTAAGTACCCAAAAAAAAAAAAAAAAATTTAAGATTTTTTTTTTTTAAGATCTATATTTTTCGAGAAACTGGTATATTAATAGGCGAACAATAAATTTATGGTACCAAACTCTTACCAAAAAAAAAAATTAGTGACATTCTTGAGCTTATTTTTGGTCAGTGAGTGAAATTACCATAATTTTAGTGCAAGCCTAATAACATACCAGTTCCGTGAAAATTTTAGATCTAAAAAATGTATATATTTTTTAGATCTTATGTTTTTCTCTCCGTGTACCCGTACCTGATATTTCCCTACCGGGTGGGTACCCGTACCTGATATTTTCGTACCGGGTATCCATCCTTTGTTGGAATAAAAAAATTAATGAAAATGTGACAAACACTTACCTAAAGAAGATATACCTCGAAAGTTAAAAGAATAAAGGTGTGCAGAAGAGGTACTGTAAAAATCCATTTTAAAGTTGTATCTATAAGGTGCAAAAATGGATTGTATACCACTTTGGATTTTGTCCTCTACAGAGCAATTAGGTAGAGGATGAGCAATTGGTTGGTAAACCCCACCAGATGAGGAATCACACCCCGATGTCTGCGCTCTGCAGCAAATGGTATGGTGTTCACCGTGTTTGGTGATGCAACACAGCGAGTCTGAGTTTGGGAAGTTGTGGTACAGCATCAGTACTTGCACACCTCATCCATCTACGCATTTAGTGTCATTGAATCTTCCGATCTTCCGATTGCCACAATCTAACTGAACTGAATCAATCTGACTGAATTTCCTGGCTGTCGAGGTATCACTTTGATTAAAATGGTCTACCTACTCAGTAACTCATGCTACTTTGTAAGATCAATCTATTTGTATGTACAAGTAACTACTCTATTTATGCAAAGAGAGAAATGTCAACAATAATAGGAAACTACTTCACCATTAAAAGTGAATCGACTCCTATCTAAAAAGAGTCCCAAGTTGGAGAGGTCAAGTGCTGCACATATTGTAGGATACTGGTAGGAACCAAATCCCACAACAAACATTTCGCAATACAATTCCCACCAAGTTCATTCAGCAATTAGCACAAATCTGTTTTGGTTTGAAAACTTTCAAAGGTGAAAACCAGCTTGAACCTGCAACCTTGAAGAAAAGATTCAGAGGTACAGACTGTACAAAAACAAATACTGCAGCAAAATAGCACACCTCTGGCATGGGATGGGAATCAAACAATGAATTTTCATTGCAATTCTTAATATCTAAAATGTTCTAAATTCTGTAATAGATTGATATTAATCAGAAAAAAACTATCCTGTAAAGAAACATTGTTATCAAACATTCACATACTGTACATATTTGTAACAATCAATCAAATTTAACTAGCGGAAATTTGTCCACAGGAATATAATCAAGCAAAAGTAATTTCTAACAATACTCAGGATTTATGAATTTTAGAAAACAAATAATCCAAATAGATGAGTCTTTTATTTAAAATGAGTGTGAGTACAAAATGTATACACTTGGGCCATTCCCTTGCTTGTGTAATCATCATTTTACTTTTCAAATGAGTACGTTTGGAACAAGATACGCCCAAAATACGAAACAATTTCACTATAATATTACTGTATTTAATTATTAGAGTATGTTTTTAAAGTTTCTCTTTACACAAGTCATTATTTGTATTATACTGTACCTTGTGTTGCATTGACCAGATGAAGTTGTGTTCCGTCTCCTCCCCCTCGCTTCCATGATAAAATCCCTAAAAATGACAGGTCCATCAAGTGAGTGAGGGAGGATGTCCAAGTTCCAACAAATTGGATGTGGAAGTGATTGAAATTTAACCACTTAAAATAGTTTGAAAATTTGTAATTTTTGGTTTTCCTGGGCAGCCCGACAAAGAAATTGGTAATAACTCTTGATGCTCTCATTAATGCCAAGTTGTTTACATGTATTGTAAAATATGAGCTCCTATAGTGAACTATCCTCCAAGAGAATTTTGTATTGAAAACATTGTAAGTACAATGTAGCATCAAACATATAATATATGTGTGTGATAAAACGTATAAGGAATCAACTTTAATCCATGCGCATTAAAGCTACAAAGAGTTCAAAATGTGAATTATAGGTTCATACTGTTCAGTGGCATATACACAGCTGAGGGGAATTGAGGTCTTCAGAGAACCATTAAAAGAGGCTACAAACAGCAGTGAGTACGGGGCAAGTAGTTCTTTGCTGGAATCATGTTTTACTTGGAAATGCCAATTAGAATGTCAATGTTTGATGATATTGGATAAAAAGATCAAACCTTATGTTAAGCCTTTGGGGACTGCGGGCAGATAAATCCACCCAGCGCAACCACGCACTTCAGACTGCGGGCGAATACAGTATATCTGCCAACTTGACTTTCAGCTATTACTACACTATCCCCGCACTTTCTACAAGCATGTAAATAAGCTGAATCATTTAATGAACTGATACTGCAAACATTGATACCAAATTGCAAGGGGTTACATTGAATTATTTTAAAAAAATTGGGAATGAAAAAAGGAAAATATGTACTGCTGAAGAAGCATTAACATCAATTTTTGTGGATCGAGATAGTGATAAGAATTTTCTGGGAGATATACTGATTGGAAAGTTATACTGATTCACTAAGTGGAACATAACGTTAGGCTTAGGCCTATATGTAACAATAGTTGGATAGTTATGACTTGGGCCTGGACAGGAACAAGAGTAAAAACGTGGAGGAAGAGATAGTGTTTTCACGAACTGTGTAATGATATACACACAACACTGTAGTTGCACATGTACAGTACTACATATATTTGTGTAATTGAGTGCTAGTGGGTATCATGAAATGTGTATGATAACTTTACATTTTCAATTAAATTATCCTTACTATGGATATGTATTATTGATTTCATTTATTTCATGTATCATTTGAAACAGCTGTTTGTTCTGGACATAATTGGTGTACAAAAGTTTTTCATAAAGTACTTCTTACTTTCTTTAAATTTAGTTTTAAAATATTGTTTTCAAATTTCATTTGTTCTCCAAGTGTCCAGTCCCCAACAAGAAAATTCTGAAATTATATTCAGTCCCCAAATGGCTAAGTACAGTGTGTGCATTGTTGCCTCCAATCAGATTTAGGCTGTCTCCCCCTTCCCCCTCTAGAAAAAAAAAAAAAAAAAAAAACCAATATGGCTACATGGTTTTGGGCTGAATATTCCTTTGATCCATGTCAATTCAAATGTGTCAAAAAAATACTTGTTTCAACTTGGCCTCTTTTGTCCTGTGAAAGGCTGCAAACCTT
Source organism: Chiridota heheva (assembly GCA_020152595.1). Taxonomy (NCBI): domain Eukaryota; kingdom Metazoa; phylum Echinodermata; class Holothuroidea; order Apodida; family Chiridotidae; genus Chiridota; species Chiridota heheva. The sequence goes on from JAIGNY010000683.1 coordinate 98,768, forward strand.
CTTTTTTTTCAGATATATTGTTTATATCAATGAATCCTCCTCCCCACAATTAAAATGTCATCTGAAGTCAGTTGGACAGCATACTGGAAAGTTTTGCTTTTCTCCTGCAGAAGATTTGGGTCAAATCTTGTTATAAAAGTTTAAGAAGTGTCATTTTGATTAAAATACAGTATGTCACTTCTGCCAAGCTTAACACAAACACTGTCTAATTTTACATAATTTGTGAAGAAAAATGTGCCAAAATTAGTGTAATTGGTTTAACACCAAAAATAATTTGCATAACCTTTGTTTTTTTTTAATGTGAGTTGGACTTAATGTAGGACCCCTCTCCTCCCCACAAATACACAATTTTGAAAACTCGCTATGCCACTAGCACTCGATGACACTGTCATCAATTTGTAACTTGATCATTAGTGTAAGTTTGATCATTAGTGTTCAGAGAAACACCTACAGTAGGATGTTGTTCTCGAGACTGGCATGACATCATCAAAGGGGAAAACTACATGTATCAAGAAATGTGTAATCAGTGGGCCTTTTCCAGCAGTAAATCTGGCTCTTGAAAAAATAGAATGAAAATTCTGTTTGATTTGGGAACTTAAATCTTCTTACTTACTTGTGTACCTAATAACACAGCAACTCTTCAGCATCACAGGTATCTCACCATGGAAAATATGTGCTGAAATAAACTGTATATGGTTTTCACCAGGATGTCCATGGGGCCCAGGCATGATTTCCATAGGGCCAGGTATAATTTCCATAGGGCCAGGTATGATTTCCATAGGGCCAGGTATGATTTCCACAGGGCCAGGTATAATTTCCATAGGGCCAGGTATAATTTCCATAGGGCCAGGTATGATTTCCATAGGGCCAGGTATGATTTCCATAGGGCCAGGAAAAATTTCCATAGGGCCAGGTATGATTTCCATAGGGCCAGGTTTAATTTCCATAGGGCCAGATATAATTTTTAAAGGGCCAGGTATGATTTCTATAGGGCCAGGTGTGATTTCTATAGGGCTAGATGTGATTTCCATAGGGCCAGGTATGATTTCTACTTGGAGGCACTGTTCACACTAGGAATTGAAATTTGAGGGGGTTTTCTTTTTCCTTTATCAAATCTAGATGCTAAAGTGTACACTTTATGTGGGGTATGTGCTAAAGCAATACCACCCCCCACCCTTGTAACCCCTCCATCCCTCTCACTAATGTGATGACTGCTTGAAGGGATCACATACCAAGTATATTACCATTACAGTCAATGGGATTTCAAAAACAATTCAGCCTTTTGTGATTTTGAAAAAAGTGTTGCATGGAATCTTATTTTCTTGAAATATAAATGAGACCAATGCTTAACTCATTAACTTTGTTTAAAATATCACAACATATTTGCATCAACATATCACAACCATACCCACATTTAGAATTTTAGACCAAAAATCAGCAGTCATTTTGAAGGACTTCTGCAACAACTAAGGACTCGAACTTCAAAGTTCATTAAAATACAGCATTTAAAATTACTTTTGATGTCAATGCAGAGTAAGCTTGCACGGTCTACCGGTTTTGTTACTAAAACCGGTTTCTTGAAACCATGTTTTTAGTCTGATTCATGTTTTATAAATAACGAAAAAACAAAAGTACCAAATCACTGTAAAAAAATAAAATAAAAAAGATGGTAGAAATCTCTTTTATTTCAATAAAAAGAAAGTTCATGCTTTGTGTAAGAATATATTTTGAAATATCTTTGGAAATATTTGTGAAACTATGTGATATTCATGCAGATTAAATTAATAATACGATTGAGAAATGAGAATGTTCGGAAATGCAATGCATAGTCATAATATTACATGTACCTGTAATAAGGCTTGAATCCGCTCGATAATGTCTCTTCTTTCTGGGATTATATTTCCATGAAGCACAACAACTGTACCTTCATTCTTTATAATCTTGTCTATTTTAAGTCCTTAACATTCTCTCAGTCCTTTTGTCTTGTAAAATACTTTCTTAATCACATTATAAATTCCAGTAATAACAATATCGCAAATCATAAGACATTCACTCATAAAGTCACAACCAACCCCGCCCTACATGAACCACAAGTTTCAACACATTGTGTATGGGCACGACGGCCCTAGATATAAAACTGTACTTGTGAATGAATATCATGACTCAAGCGTTAATTCAGTGCCATAATTGGTCCAATTTTTTTTTCTTCACACGCCATGGTCACTTGCCCGCCAATAAGGGCCGATAATTTGTTCCTTGATGCTGTGTATCATATTTTTAAAGAAATTTGAAGTTTGAATCTAGTAAAAAATCTTCGCTATAAATAGCATGGTTAAATTGTGTGATCGTTATGGAAAAACATGATGCAAAACGAAGATAAATTATCCCGTGCTACCAGTGTCACTCACCAGGAAGTTGGTAAATGATTCACAATTAGATTGTAAGAGAAAATGACCACTCATCCCCTTAATTTTTATTTAAATCCTTTCCGATCTCATTTTCATTTGTAAAATATACTTTTGAACAACTGTCCTGGTCAAAATTGTTCAGATTTAAAAATAACGAAGGACTGCATGCAATTTGTTTTGAAAAATTTCTTCCATTCTCTGTATATATCTTAAACTCATAAAAGCACTAGTGATGGAATCTTTCATTCCAATCATGTGTGTACAGAATGAAATTGACCCATGGCACATGTGATTCGCTTGGGTGTACAAGGTTTTCAATTATACTTAAGTCACCAATGGGTCTCGCCCTATAGCCTTATACGGTATTTGCCAAAACTGCGCGAACGGGAGTGTACAGAAAAGAACATGCCCACTAATAAAAAGTAGTGTCCCAATCCCCACCGAACTCAAATTTTCTTCATCAAAATGAAAAAAATAAAAGTGTATTGCCTGCAATCTCTATACGATATGTGATTTGATTACATCATGATTGAAAATTAAACTGAATTACAATGTATTTCGTACCTAAACCGGACCTTGTTTCAGCACGGAGCTTTGCAGATAAGATTTTAGTTCTACATTGATTGAAACATTTAACAATGATAAGCAATATTTGTGATCACTCGAAATCGTTTAAAACGGCAAAACACATCTGTATTTGAACATTCTGTATGTTCTTTCTACTTGTAAAATAATATGCAGAACGGAATGCAGAGATATTATTATCAATTTATGCGTACCAACAGGCTATCACCTGACGGGTACGCAAAAAACATATAAACTTGCTCCACTTCGAACCAATTAAATCATTTGAGCTTGTACCCCCAAGCAAGTAACACATGGTATGGGCTAATTACATAAAACACATGATTGGAACGGAAGATGCTTGTAGCATGGGAGTTGAAAAAGCTCGTCGGCTACTAGTACTACCATGAGTAAACATAAGCACAGGAGTACGGAAGAAATTTTACAAAACAAAATGCATGAAAACTTTTGTTTCTTTTCAAATCTGAACAATTTTTACCGTGACTATTGTTCAGAGGTTTATTATACAAATGAAAATGAGATAAGGGGAAAGAATACAATTTTTTTAGGGAATGAATACAAAGTTCTTGAGGGAATGAATACAAAGTTCTTGAGGGAATGAATACAAACTTTTTGAGGGAATGAATACAAACTTTTTGAGGGAATGAATGGTCGTTTTCACTTGCAACCTCATTGTGAAATGTGAATCATACCAGCTTGGTTTGATTCACAACCAAGCTGGTGATAGCAAGGGGATAATCTATCTTCGTTTTACAGTAGATTGTTATTCCATAGCAATCACGCAATGCACCCTTCTCTAAACAATGCGACAGCTCTTTATAGCGGCGGTTTTTCCTGGCATAAGCTGCTAAATTTAAACATAAAAAACTTTTGAAAATGATTCAACTTTTGAAAACCTATCCATTAATCATGTTACTAAGACAACTACTGCAGTCACGACATGGCTCTATTACATATCAATTATCTTGGTATCAATTATCATGGTATCAATTATTGCATTATATTGGTATATCGCGATACTTTTCAAAGGAAATTAACTCACGATACAAATTGTTAATATTATCACTAACAGCACTTTTTTTATGACTGTATGATGAACGCAGGAAAAAAAACATTTGTAGATCTAGCAGACGACATAATCGTGTGATTATCTGACTAATATGTTCATCATGCATCATACACACGTTTGGTAATTCAGCCAATGTGACCATAAATTTTCTAAGTAAAGGCATGTTCTGGACAAATTTTTCGTTCTTTTTGTCTACTTACATTGGAGCATGCCAGTGTGGGATAAAAGAGCACAATTTTTTATTTTATGTTTCATGGTATTTTTGCACATTTTTAATGGCCTAAACTTGGCTTTTGCTTTTAACGGTAATACTGTAACGCACGAAGTAGCGTAGCCTAGATGCATGAAAATTTCTTAAATCTGTATTAGTTTTTGATATCGTAATATATGTTGAGAGTCATATTTCATGTTGTGGGAAAAGGGGTTTTGCGATAATTGACATGTAATGACAGCACTAATGACAACAGGTGAATCTAGGGTCATTCACGCAAAGTTTCCAGAGGCCCATATACACGTTGAATAATGTGTTACACAATAACTTGTACTATAGTCCTATGTACATGCATAAGGTCAGTCAGTACAGTAGGGTGTGGTTGGGTGTGAATTCGTAAATGGTCTCATAATACTTGGCTTGCGATTTGCGATATATTTGTCAGGATTTATAACGGATTCCCAAATATTTTAAAAGACAAAAGGACTCAGAAGAGAATCGACATGACTTCAAATAAAGGGATTAAAAAGGAATGGATTTGTTGTAATCAGGGAAATATTAGCCCGGAAAGAAGACGCAAATACATGATTAGCATTATCGAGTCTGTTATCTGCAGGTACATTATGACTATTTATTTCCAAACAATCTCAATCGTATTTATTGATTAAATGTGCATAAACATCACATATTTTCACAAATAGATCGAAAGATACTACAAAAAACATATTGACAAGTATGAACTTTCTTCTCATTTAAATAAAAACAGATTTTTACCATCTCTTGGCAATTTTTTCTCCAGTGATTTGGTTATTTTCAGTACTTCCGGTTTTTCATAAAATGTAAATCAGACCAAAACCGCGGTTTCCCCGAAACAGGTTTTACTTACAAAACCAGTACACTGTGCAAGCTTACTGAACTCATGACACAATTTCTTAATATCACTATCATTATATGATCATGGAGTTACAAAGTTACAATTTACTCCATGATATGGTGAACGCACGAAAAAAGATTTGCAGATTTAGCAGACGACATGATCGCGTGACTATTACGTTCATCACGCACGTTTGGTAATTCAGCCAACGTGACCACTGACCACGAAACATCGAAGAGCGCGAGTGGCACATTCTGGACCAATTTTTGTTCTTTTTGCCAACTTACATCCGCGCGTGCCAGTGTGTGGTGACGGAACATGATTTTTAATTAGTTATTTTTTTTGTTTCACAATTATTTTGTATGTTTTTAATGGCCTAAACTTGACTTTTAGATTCAGTACTGTAATCTTAGAATTGTAATGTACAAAGTAGCCTAGCCTAGTTGCACAAAATTTTCACAAATGAGTATTAGTTTTTGGTATCGCGATATGTCACGAGAGGCATATTTCATGGCGTGGGAAAAGAGATTGTGATATCGCGACAATCGATATGTCATGACAGTACTAGTAATAACCTATTATATTTTGTTCTTTGATTTTGCCGAAATCTGTGTAACTTGTGAAATGCACCGCGAATTTGTAGCAGTAAGTAAACAGTCTGACAGTGAACTAGTGAAACTAACAATAGGCCATAACGTAAGGTTTTAAGTCTGCTAAATTAAGACCCGTTTTACAAGCTGTTAAATCGACCCCAAAACACAAGGTCAAAATACTTTAATCGTGACAATCAGTACATTTACATGGAAATATTACCTGAAAAATTATTGCAAATAAACGAACAAACAAAGGTTTTAACAGAGCTGAAATTCTTCGTGATTCGCAAACATGGCGGCCATTTTTTCCAGAGGACTGATATGAGCAATACTTCCGGGATGGTGGCGTAGTTTTGAAATGTTTCACAGCGAGGTATCATAGTATGCAAGATTTTCACAGTGAAAGCCCTAGCAAGTAGGCGAAAAAAGTTAAGTTTTCTGTTCTTTCCAAACTGAATTTCCATGTACATTTTCCATAAAAATGATGATTTATATTGTAGAAATAAACTTTTCACAATTTCGGACACACAATTCCAGCGTCTATTTGGACAATGGAGTACTTTTGCGATACTGGTTGCACAATTTTTTTTACTTAGCATCACAAATTGAAGCCAATTTGGTGTAATTCCGAAAATCACAGTACTAAACGCGTGTAAACGATACACACTCGCATTTTTTGGCGTGTACATGTTTACTAATATTCCTAAACGTTCACAGCTCTAATAACATTAGGCCTCGAGTTAACGATATGAAAACGATATAAATTTTAATGATTTGAAATAAAATCTCTTTGTACCAAAGATACCTAAAATAAACCGTGAGCTTCTTTGATTTGCACGCGTGTCGCACGATATTCCTCGCCAATTGCGTTGACATTTTCGTATTAAAGAAATCCCAAGTCTTCAACCACATTGGATCAAAGTTTTTTTAAGCAGTCAAAAAAACTTCCGGGTGTAATAGCCTCATCCGGGAACTTCATTTCAATTCTGGAACGATCTCAGCGATATATGGGGGGGCTATCACGAAACTATTTACGGTCAGTTTCTTCAAAACGGTAGCTGCTACTAATAAGAACTCAGGACATGTACTTATACTACGATGGCCGTGTGCAATTATGGGAATTTGCATAGATTGCCGGGAAAGGTGTGGAGTCTGAGAAGGGGAGTCATGTTGTAGAAATTGACTGTAAAAAAGGTGGAGCCTTAGGGCATAGTTAAATCAGCATTAGGTATCATGGCATATACAAAAAAAATGTTGGCAAAGATGCTTATTATTTATTGTACTAAAAAGCTTCCTTATGATAGCACAGCATCTTGCTTGGTGTGAGGGGTCTTATTTGGTATTTCATTATTTTCATGATTTTTTGCAAAACTCGAGGTTAAAGGTCACTTTTAAACTAGTGCAAAACTGCAAACCCTTCTTGAAAACATGGGAAAAAAACGTTATGCTATGAAAGTACCTTTTAGGCAAAATGACATTTTTGTACAATAGGTACTTTCAAAGCGTAACCGTAAGGCCTAATTTTTTCCACAAAAATACCTCGTTTTCAGCCGTTCCAGGTGCAAGACTTTTTTTCTTTTGATAAAAATATGACAAATTGGAGAATAATTAGATTTCTACAAGTTTTTTAGTTGAGGTATGTGCAATTTTTGTCAAAATAACGAAAAATCATTTGTTCTCGTATTGACCGTAATGCAACTATCAATTAAATGTCCCACCCCCTATACTCCCGGCAAGGTGAGTCAAACTTCAAAGAAGGTGCATTGCAAAATAAAATGTCACTCACATGTGCATCATTTTACTTAAGATGTCAGTCATAAATGTGACTGTGGAAAAGTCATTTAAAAAAAGATGTCAGTCATTTCAATGACACAGGGGTGGGTCAATGTAGGTCACTTGCCAAATCTTGTGTAACTAAGGAGTGTGTCAAAATACACCATTTGTGTGATGCAGGTCGTGCAATGACGCACCTTGTCCGGGGTATAGGAAGTGGGAAATTAAATTGATAGGTGCATAACGATAGTGCCCCTAGGTCGGCAATTCTTAATACGCGGTCCGCGGGCCAAATCTGGCCCGCCAGACAATCTAAGCTGGGCCGCAAACAATAGTCATATTAGAAAAAAAAATATCATACCGATCAAAAATTGCAAAATTCTTGTTTACTTTGGTTTTTTCCTACGCAGATCAGCGCACTAAAACATCGCAGCTAATCAAATAAAATGTTATCTTCAGTGCTGATATAAATTGGACACTCTCGTCTTGTCCAGTGGCGTCACTAAGGGGAGGCACAACATTTTCTTTTTATCTTCTCCAAAATTAATTTTGGAATTTCTGTGTTGATTTTAAGCCATTTTGGGGCTTCAAACCCTACCAGGGCTTCACCCCCTGGACCCCTACCAGGGCTTCACCCCCTGGACCCCTACCAGGGCTTCACCCCTAGACCCCATGTTGGTATGCACATGCTTTGCATGCCACCAATAGGCGGCACTTTTACAGTGCCCCCCCATTCCTCCTCTGAACTGCTGTTCCCCTAAATTAACATCTCTGGCAACGCCACTGGACTTGCAAAGGAAGGTGGATAAGACAACCGCCCACATCTGGCGTACATCCTTATTATCACCTGCACTCTCAGCTTTCTTTGTATTCAGGGATTGTTTTGAGAGGTTTTGTTTGTAATGCGAGGCTGGTTTTGCCATGCGATTGGCCCGTAGCCTGAGGCTGTTGTGAAATGATGACCCTTGGAAAAAATTAATTCAGAACCCCTGCCCTTGGCCTACGGATTTTTATTTTGGGTGAGCCCTATACTATGCAATAACTTATAAGAGAGTATTTTTCCCATAGATAGCATCGCTAATTTTAACAACCCAATGACAAATGCTTCAAGAACGTGCATACAAAAAATATGTTCTCAAGGTCGGATATCAGGGAATGTTGTGGTGCACGGCGACGTAACAATCCTTTTTTGACGCTCTCAAACCTCAGTCAACGGGGAAAACAGTCAGTTATCATTGCGGTCAATGTCATTTTTCTAACAAATACTGGATAGAATTTATTTTTCTTTAATAATAGTTTCCAATAATAGTTCTCAGATAATAGTTTCCAACATAAATGAGTTCCATTAATTTTCACTGACTGGCTGAGGCGACACAAGTATTCATAAAAAATATCTCATTGACTGTAATGATAAAGTTTCCCCTTTCAACTTGGCAAAACCGTACTAAGCTCGTACACAGCTACGTTGACTCCAACCACAAGAATGGGAGTTCCGTCATTCACAATATTCTCACAGCCAGAGTCGGCGTGACCGTTTTTGAGCTTAGTTGAAGGGTAAACTTTTATCATCACAGTTACAATCAATGGGTTATTTTTTTTATGAATCCTTGTCGCCTCAGCCAGTCAGTAAAAATTAATGGTAACATTAGACTACTCATATATGTTGGAAACTATATCTAAAATAAATTCTGTCCAGTAAAAGAGATGCTGCAAAAAATTTCTGGAGAATTCTTCAAGTAAATTACTACGTCAGCTAGAAAAACTACGTCAACTGTCCTCAAATTACATTCTGATACACTGAATATATCCTGAGATACAAAGAGTTAAAATCTGGTCCTAAGCTCGAAAAAACTCCACAGCCGAGTTGTAATCAATTAACCTTAACGACCCAATGAGTCATGGTATAAAACACAGAAAAACATAAATGCCAAGTGCCGTAATCAGAAATGATGTCATTCTGTGATGTAAAAGTGCATGTTCATATATGTTAATATTTGCATTATTCATAACCTGCTGGGTCATTAAAATAATCGCTACAAACAGGATTTTTAAAATATCAATGTGTGGTGAACCAAAACTTATGGCACGGATTTTTGTTTCGAAATCAAATTAAATTGCTTGATTCAATTATTCCGATGTAGATTTAGGGTGTAATTTTGAAATGGAGGAAATATTTTAACCTTTTACGTTCGTAAACTTAATAAAATAGCTTCGGCGTGGTTTCGTCCCATCATGTTTCTTACCCAGTAATAGGTATCCTAACACTGAAATACTCCAAAAACCTTCAGGCTTCACAAGTTATATGGGAGTACACGTAAAATAGGAATGGTATTTAAATTCAATTTTAATACTACAATGTTGTTTTTGAAGTGTATATTACTTGTAGAGCTCCAGAAGACTAATATATTTGAAATTTATGTCAAAATGAATTTTCCATTTTTTTTCACTGGACTTTTACTTTGCTTTCTCTTTCATTTTAAGGAAAACTACAGTCAATGATGCAAAAAAACAAGGAAGACCATGTCGTGACACCTGGTGGTGGCATTTCCTCATAAATGAATTTTTCATTCCATCCAAGTCTACAAACTGACAAACATATGATAATCAAGCGGATTTAGGTTTTTTTGCACCATATCATACCTGCCAGTATCCCTTCCAAGAGCTAGTGGTGACTGCTTACTCATTCAGTTTAGCAGAAAATGAACTTCCACCACTGCTATTTTCAAAGATAACAATTTTTAACACCCAATCACAAATTAACCCTAAATGAAGAAAAATTTCCACCTTTTTTTGTGATGTTCCTGGGTACAAAAACTGGCAGTCAAGTGTCAACTTCATCGGTATACTTTAAGTTACGTCAACGAAGAAGATTAAAAAGAACAGATCACTACTACTTTTCCCAGGAGTTTAACTCAAAACAAATGAAGTATTTAGGCGCAGGGCCATAAGAGAATTGCAGGCCTGGGGAATTAGTTCCTAAAAATCATGCCATTTTCCTCCCCCCCTCCCAAAATATGAAGACTGAACTAAATTATTTTGCTTGCTGTTGTCAATACTGGGTCTTAATTTTTGCGTAGCCTTATGACCCGGGACACCTACGATTCCGCGCCCGGGAGGCAATTCCCCTTACATCCCCCTTCTAGGCAGTACTGTTAATTTAACAAAATAAGTAACATGAGCATCACTCTCATTGGGTACATAATGGTACTTTAAGTAATATTTGAACAAAATGCTCATTGCAATCTTTTTAAAATATATTATTTATATATATATTTATATTTATATATATATATTTCAAAAAACATATTTTGTATATAAATATATATATATAATATATATATGTATATATATATATATATATATATATATATATATATATATATATATATATATATATATATATATATATATATATATATATATATATGTATATATATATATATATATATACATATATGTATATATATATACACAATACACATAAAAATTTGACTTTAAAAAAGGAACTCTAACATCTAATTAAAAACAATTACTGTATGGTCCACTATTATTGCTCTCAGAGAAAAACTAAAGCATAAAACCAATACATATGTGACCGATTTAATTATTTAGGCATATTAAAACCAGAAAAAAATTGGGACGGTAGTCATCTTGACAATATTTTGTATCATTATTTACTGTCATACTGCAGGTCATTTCTAAATTACTGCCAAAAATAAATATAAATAAAATTGTGTTTATATGTAAATACTTTCCATTATCTCAGTACTTATTTTATGTCTTTCTTTTAGGATAAAACTTTCCCGCTGTTGTTTTATTTCAATCCTTTTTCAGAATTCTGGAGTTTTGTGAATAACTTTTAGAAAAAATGCCGGGAAAAAATGATGCTTTTCCAATTATTTAAACTTCTCAACACATTTCTACTGTAAGAATTTTATATTATATACATATACACACAGCTAGCTGTGTTTACTGTATTAACCAGACCATAGCCTACAGATCGCGCAGTAAACTGACCTGGCAGTCTTCCAACGGCAACACGTCATAGCTAATTTGCATGTTTATTATTTGAATCAATATGAATATGCAGTTCCTGTGTGATTTTGGTCACGTGGGTTAATAATCGGAACGTTGCATTTTAAAGCATGGAGATGGGCGCTAGGGGTATGTATTGTTCATCTTATGATCAGACGTAAAAATAGACAAAATTATCTTAATTTTGACATATCTTGGCTAACTTTGCAATGTTTTTAACCATATTTAACTGGACGAGAAACATCAAAGTTGGAAAAAAGAAACAGAAAAAGAGGTCAAAATGATAGCCAACTTTTTGAAAATGGTGTAGGAACTACAGGACTACAATAAAATATATACTTTAGGGGGTGTACTGGGCTAACGCCAAATCTATAGGACCAATAAGATAGGCTTGTCATCATGCAAATCATAACCATTACGTCACAGGATATTAGGCTAAAATGAAAAGGAACATTACGGGATTGAAAAACATCAGGAATGGGATCATTTTGAGAAAATATTTTATACAAAGCTTGGTTGTAAACAGAGGAAAGGTCATACATGTTATGAGATATAACAAATTAAAGTCTAAAGAAAAGACACAAGACAAAGATCGAAATTATGTCATTTCTTAGGTACTTTGCTATTCTTTTTTATTACTGCTTGCGCGAATAAATCCGGAGAACGCACATAGCGCACGCGTAGCATCCCTACCAGTAATAGCGTTGCCACTGTATACCAAATTTCATCAATAATTTGTTTCAGAATCCGCGCCCTCTATTTTGGCCTAATGAAATTTTAACAATAGCTCGAACTCGAAAAAACTAACATTTAAGTCATTATTTTCAATAAAAAGTAGCAATTGAACACAAAATAATCCACTCACATTACAAAAATGATGTTAATGTATCAAAATTGAGTAACGATGGTGTGTTATGTGTTCGATTGAATGAAATATCGGCCGATTTTGTAACGCTACTTTCCGGTCGTCTCGCTGATCTGTTGACCAGTTTGCTATGCAATAGTGTGTGGTCACGATAAAACGGGGAAAACCCTATTATTAAAAGAGGTTTTGTTACCAATCCAAAGTGAAGAAATGCAAAAGCAATTCTCAAGTAAAAAAATGAAATTTTAAGTTTTAAAATGATATATGCCCGAAGATAAAACTCAATTGCGATAAATTTTTAAATAATAGATGAAAATTGAGGTTTTTATCATTTTTTTAAAAGAAAAAGATTTTAAATCGGGCATATAGAACTAAGAAGTACATTTTCTCAGCTTTCCAAATATGTATAACTTAGATTGGTCTTGGGTTCCAGATCGCAAATTGATGTCAAAGTTGGTGGGTATGAACAAAATGTCTTTCTATAAATAGTGGAACTAGTATACATGTTTGTTATTATGTGAATAAAACGGGTAATGCAATATTTTTTTAATTTGATAGATTCACTTAGTAATGGAATTTCATTAACAAAGTGTTTCTAAATTATATTTTTGTAGAACGGGCCAGGCTTAAGTCACTGTGTAGGCCATAACATAAACAGAGTACAATAATAGCCTAGCCTAATGTTACGAAAGCAATTGGCCTACTACGTTAGGCTACCCTAGCTTTGCTTATGGCTTAATTTGTACACATTTTTTACAAGTTCAAATTTAGTATCACACCTAGTGCACTTTGTTAGGTGTAATTAATAATCACTTGAATCATTTTTTAAATTACCAAGCATAAATTAGGCCCCTGGTGCTAGATCATTTTTTCAGTAAATTCATATGCCCAAATTGTAAATTAATTTGTCATTATATTTTATGTGTAATTTTTAAACATTACAAAGGTCAACCTTAGGCCCTGGTCCCCCTGCAGTATGTCTACTACCCCAGAAAAGGGGGAAGTCTTGGCCCCTATTGTGAAAGTGCTGGGTTGAGAAGGAAGATGTTTTAATTTGTGTTGCGGCTGTGGGGAAATGGGAGGTTGGTGTTTTCAAAATCAATACGGGAATGGTTCTGGATTTAAGGGTGGGGTTGAAGTTTGTCTTTAGATCTTGGCGTTAAACATGTTTTTGTATTAATACTTGTCCTTATTGTCAAAACGGTATGTATTGTTTGTTAAGAAAACTTTAGAAAATGGAAAGAAAAAATTGCAGAACATATTAGAGCAAATGAGTAATGGTCTCATGTGATCAGCCTCCTCGTGGCAAGACTGGATAGGGCCTTTCAAAAGGTCCATATGCAGCTGAACTAATGGTCACAAGTGTAAACTGAGGATATCAGCTTGTGCTAACACTTTATTTCATAAAAATGCATGTTCATCACTGCTTATAGAGTATATGTGTATATATAATGTGTGTTATGTGTACATGTATATATGTGTTCATGTGTATAGTATATATATAATGTACTAAATAACAGTAATTAACAATAATTAAAAGTAATTAAACTGCTTTCTAGCATCACAGGGGCAATAGAAAATAAAATAAATTAATTACATGGTACTTAGATCTCATAAAAAGCATATTTTGAATAATTGCATGACTTTCTGTCTATATTCGATATTATGCTCGTTAAGGAAATCATCAATTTTGTTAATTAATAATTAACTGAATGAAATTGTTTTGTGCTGTAAATGCCCATATTCATATTCTATGGACAAGTATCTATAACCTCCACAAGTTTGAAGTCCATACCTTGTAAGACTGAAAAGTTATGGATTATTGAACATGGAGATTTCACACCTCTAATTATTGCAAATTGGAATGACCGCTTAGGTGTTTTAGATTTAAATGGAACAATGTTTGAGGTCCCAAAAACATTGATTAATAACCTTTTAGGCTTGATTTTCATTTGTTTGGAAAGCATGTGGCTCATACTTCATAATAAATCAAGTTTTATTGACTTACATAATGCTTATTAAGTGTGGTACCTCTTACAAATTGTCAATATCTTGCATTTCCGTTGCCATGGAAACGCTTCAAATAAGTCGACAAAAGCACTTCATTTAGTCATATCTTGGGATTCCCTTGACCGATTTTGATGATTCTTGGTGTTTTGTGTTTCATTCATTGTGTTCTTTCATGGTATATTACTTAAAACTTCTTCCTTTAAACTTCATTTTTCAGTGTGGCATCCTTACCAGTAATTGTTAAAAAATGACCAAAAAAAATATTTTTCTCTTATTGACTGCAATGGTAACTGACTGTTTAATTTCCCCTTAAGACTGAAGTTTGAGATCGACAAAAAAGCATCGTTACGTCGCCGTGCACCACAACATTCCCGGATGTTCGACCTTGACAAAATATGAAACTTTTGAATTTGAGTTACTGGTCCAGGTGTAGGCCCTATCCAGAGATGAAAAGTGCCGAGGCGTCGGCTTAGTGTTAAACTGATAAAGGTACAGTACATCCAAACAATAATACTTACTGGTGCAGATGTTACTGAAAGTTTGAACTTTCTTCAAATCAATCATTTATGATTGAATTGAATAATGGCGTAAGGACAGAGCCTAATGTTACAATTATTGCATTGACTCATACGTCAGTTTTTACTAGCCTAACGTTACTGTCAGTCTAATTTAAAAATTCCTTGTGTCAAACTTTGACTCAAAGAAATCATAATAAGAAATTCACTAAACATGAGATACCTACAATGACACGTTTATATTCGTCTTCTTCGGAAAAATTAAGCACAAGATAGAAAAAACGTCAGCAAATTTGAGCGAGATGAAAGCCTTTATTTGACATCATGGCGATGAGATTGATTAGAGCGATGATTCGGCTCTGCGTGCCTGGAGATCTGAGCGTGCGCACATGAAGTGCTAATGCTTAAGCTGACTAGCAGACTTCGCATCATCCACTGACTCCCTAATTAGAAAAAGATCAGGTTGTTTTGCGGGAAGGGGAAGATTTGTCATGATGATATTCGGGCATAGCCGGTGGAACCGGAGTACAGGGGAAACATACCCCCACACTTTTCTCAAAAATTTAAAAAGTGCTCTTTTCAGAGAGGAAAAGTGTCCTTTTTCTGAGGGAAAAATGCCCTCTTTCAGAAGGAAAAATGCTCTTTCAAAGAGGACAAGTGCCGTTTTAGGAAAGGAACATGCCTTTTCAAACATTAAAAACCTTCTTCCTACATATATGATTTTTGATTAAAGAAAGTAACACAAATATTGCCCAGAAAAGACTAAAAATTTGAAATTTCATGCGCTTCGCGCACATACCCTATTCTAAATTTCCCTCTAGAACAAAGTTGGGCCCAACATATATTTGACAATATTGGACTTTTTCATACTTACAAAGCCTTCGCCTCTTCCTACCTTTGTTTTCCCAAATTATAATTTGTGAAAAACTCTTTAAAATAGGGCCTTTTTAGAGTATGCGAGCAACCCCAACTTCTAATAGTGGATCTTTGAAATGGGTCATGCAGAGCAAAACCTTTTATTTGCACACAAGCCATCATCTTTTTAATGTTTAAGAGGTGCCTCTTTACAGAGTGACATATACAAAATAATTTAAAAAAGGTGTTATTCAAATTATTAATATATATTTAAGTCCCCTTATTAAAATTGATCTTTTTATTGGCAGATTGAAGAAAATTACACAAACATCAAGCAAAATACCCAAAATTCCGCTGGCGGAGCTCGTTTAATTTGGGTTCTAGAAGAAGAAAAAAACATACATTGGGACACTTGCCGATACAATGGGACCAAAGAGCTTTCACACAAATGTTATCGGTATGGTAATGTAAAAAAAGATGAATATTTACAGATAAACTTATGGTAAATCAAAAAGGAAATCTGATTACACACAACAAAGGCACAACAGAACTTGATTTAATTTGGTTGGTGATGCTAGAAGGTGCCTTTGGAAATGTAAACACTAAAGGTTTCATTAACATTTGTAGAGCAACTAGTACTGTATAAATGCTATAAATAAATGAGAGTCCACACTTCATTGTTTCAAGTATGATATTATGAAGTTGAGGCCGAGAAGCTTCGAAGAGAGACAGGAAGAGTTGTATTATACGTAGGCAACAACTTACTCTTTTAATTATTTGTCAGGTAAAAGACAAGTTGCATGCACTATATCTCAGGAAAGAAGTAGGTATTTAGGGTCTTCAACAGCTTAGAATTCAGCTACAGGTTCAACAGTAATTTTTCTTTAATCTATTTTCTTCTGTTTACTGTACAGAATTGGAAAGATATTAATTATGAGAAAATGTCAGTTTCATTTATAAGAGACTTTCGTTGTGTGTCAATTATATGATGTATTTGAAAATGTTTTTGAAAATAACACATTTTACTCTGCTTATGTTTAATATTTCTTTGTAAAACTTAACATGATTGGCTTGTGGGTGAAATGCATATCATAATTGGTTACCTTTGGAATGATTATTTTCTATTTTTCCTGGTAAGAAGTGCTGCAAAATTCATAATCGTTTATTTTGCATTTATGGAGATCAATCTTGATACTTGAGTATTCTTCATATTTTTTGCAGAAGTTGATCGTATTTCAAGAAACCTTGTTTTGACTACTGGATTTGCTTTCTATGGTCCTTTTTGGTGTTGGTAGGGGGTGGGGATTAATGATGACTTGTAAATTTATACCTAGCTGATATATACTCTTGTCCTTTAAGGCTATGAGGTAAGGCCTTTAAGGCAAAATTTTACCAAATCCTGAATTTCATACAGTCACTTTCCCAAGACCACCAAACAAATAGAGCTTTCATGGGCCTGGGGCCCCTATAGACTGAAATTGAGGGGGCAAAAGAAAAGGTATCCCGCCCATTGGCCTGGTCCTCTCTAGAGTTCATCAAATAAACACTGTCACATACAGTGGGCAAATGTCACATAGGGTGGGTACTCCTTGTAGTGGGTTAATGTCACACAGAGTGTGTACCTGGCCTCTTGTGTTTGATAAAACCCTTTGCACTTCGTTTCCTACCCCCGTGAACAAGTCTGATTCGGATTTAATAAATATCAAGAGTGGGTACTCCTCGTAGTGGGTAAATGTTACATAGATTGAGTACTCATTGTAGTGGGTAAATGTCACATAGGGTGACTCATTGTAGTAGGTAAATGTCGCAGGGTGAGCACCTGTTCCTCACTTGTATTTGACAAAAGCCCTTTGCACTTGCTTTATTCCCCACCACCCTCGTGAACAAATCTGGCTCGGAATTTGTCAATGTCAGAGTGAGTACTCACAGCGAGTAATGTTAGGCCTACATACTGTTTGGCAAGTACCCAGCTAGGGCCGTAATTCTCATTTGGAAAGTGTGTGTGGATGGAAGAAGGGAAGGGGAAAGGGGGAGGGGGGGGGGCCTCTTATCAAAAAAGTGTTGGGACAGGAGGCAAATTTTCCCCCAAATATATTCTGAATTTTTTAATATTTTGTTGAAAAGTGGTAAAAGACATTTGCCTGGGTACATGTGATATGGTAAGTCAGAAGACAAAAGCTTTCTTTTTCTTTTCTGTAAGCCTAAAGATTGTTCACTTTAACAACTAAAACTGCCAAGAAATGTAGGCCTATCCAAAGAGCTTGTGTAGAAGCTCTTTGGCCTATCTAACAGTACAAAGTTTACAACAGCTGTACAAACTAGGTACATATGTACTGTGTATCTACGATGCGTTACACACAACTTGGTACACCTATTACGTAACCGGGCCAGCTCCACGAGAGCGGTGTCAAAGCGCATGTTGTGAAGTGATTCAATAAGGGTTTTTCACGACCTCCGATAAGTGATTTAGGGAGTTTTACGACGGCGGCTATGCACATTGATACAAACGTTTTGTGAAAGCTATTTGATCAAGAAGCTTATTTGATGGGACACTAGCCACTGATTCGCTGAAGACTAGGTGTGAATTTGGGTCATCTGGTCTAATAGACCATAGAAATAGTTAAATATCTTAATCTTAGCAGCAAAAATATGATGGCCACCATATCCATAAGGACCCATTCACTTCTCACATTATTTTAGACATTAAGTATTCCGATTCATGAACCATACAATGGCTAATCATGATCTATAAGTCTAAATCCTTTCGATTTCAAGACTTATGATCTGTACATTTTCCAATTCAGCAATTGTTGTAGATTTCAATAAAATCGTTATATTTTACCGAGTTTTAAAACAAAATATCTTTGAATTTTTGAAGGTGTAAGTTAAAAAAGAAGGGAAAACAGTGATGTTCGAACCTATTGTCCATGGGGTAAAAAA
>JAIGNY010000683.1:122500-125000 GCA_020152595.1 Chiridota heheva
GATCAAATTTAAAATTCATCAAAATCTTTGCGTATTAACATAACATCACAATCAGACAAAAACTATGTTTACTTGATACGTCATGTTAAAGTTCAATTGAACACCATTGGTAAATGTTAGAGTAGTTGTGTAAGCCATGGGAATGTGAGCTCTCTACTTGTGCTAAACTGTTAAATGACAAAGCAAGAGGCATGTGATCGGATTCACATCTAGTACTTGTAAATCCAATGATCTTGTATTTGAAATAAGATCGTCCGATGAGATTATATAATAAACTACACTGCTTCCATTGTATTTTATACATGTGAAGTTCCCTATACCACTTTCTTTACCAACCACTCCATTCAAAATTCTTAAAGAAGTAGTTTTGCAAAATTGAAGCAGCTTTCTCCCATAATTGTCAACAGTTAAGTCTTTTGACGATCTTTAAATCACATTATCTTCTTTTACGTAAGGAGCTGGGATTCCATTGACTAGGTCAGCGACCTCCATATGAATTAAATCGACTGAATACCTGTTGCGGGCGTTGATATCTCCAGTAGCAATGAACTCTGCTTTTTGAGGAGATGTTTTTATTTGTATTATATCACCCTCTATTTCATCCAAAATATACAAAATCGCATTAGGGATAACATTTTCAATTTTCAGCCAAATATGGGAACAAGAATGTCGACATAGGTGTGCATTTAAATAGGTTTTAGCAAGAACAGAGACACCGCCAGAATTCCTGGTAGATGAACCAGGCCTTGTTACTTTAAAGTGTGAATATCCCTAAAGCTGTATATTGCTATTTAAGTTTAATCAAGTTTCTGAAATACAAATGATGTCCACAAATCTACAAAATCTGTATCTTTCCACTTACTCTTCAATCCTTGTATATTCCAACTTAAAAATGAACAATTGCTTTGGCATGTATGGTGATCATGATTAATACTATCCGGCCCTCTTCCTCTTTCTATCTGGCTTCACGTAACTCTCTTTTCTCGGTGTTACTGTTTTACTTTCAATTACGAGTTCGTCATACAGTCAAACTGGCTGGCACGTTTTCCTTCATTTTTAGCTTGTGACAAAACAGTTCGGGTGAACCCCTGAAAAGAGTCTTTCATGCTAATCCCTGCTTCCACGGTTTGACCATCGCGCAGTTCAGCAACCAGTCGACAGTTCAAACATACGAATCGCACACACATCTCAGCTGCTTACTAACTTCAATTTGGTCTATTTCAAGTATGCATTATGCGATCACCTACTGACTGACCGATCGTAAAGGAATAAACAGTGCAATTTGAGATTAAGTACACTAACTGCTTTAGTTTTATTCATGATTTGATTAGGCCCTAACGTCTGAACGTTACTCGCCAGTACAGACAATGGGTGAAAAGAATAACACGAATAACAATATATATTACACACAAGCCTACAATGCAAACAGTCCAACGTACACTCTACGCACATGATGGCTGTAACTTAGCATTAGTTACGGTCAATAGGCCAACGTTAGAATACGTTCACTGTTCAGACAGAACATCACATACGAAAGTCACAAAGGAACTAATACTTCACTGCATTAAAATGATTTAATTGAACGCGTTCTCCAAGAGGCTACGTAAATAACAACACAACTTACGCGAAGAACAAATTTAATGTAAGAATGCATATGAAATAACCCTTTAATTTGTAATTTATTGTACACTGACAATCGCAGTCAAAGAAGAAAAGTCAATGCTTAGTCAACACAACGCAGATGTTAGCACAGTACAGATTATTCGCAACAAACCGAAGCATTTCAAACAAGGTCATGCCATATATTGGCTCTTTTTTTCAAATTCGGACTGGTAAACATATCAAAAGGTACTGGATAAAAGGTAGCTAACATGTTTCCCCATAATTCCATGTACCTCTCACACTTCAGCAAACGCCGTCGTGGTTCACAAAATGAATTTACTTGGTCACTCTGTACAAAGTGTATGGGCGAAGGAAATTGCATGACGGGTAATGGCTGCCCCCATGGCCTAAAAAAACCCTCCTTCGAAGGGTTTTATCGAGGACTAAAAGGAGGGGTTCACCCGAACTGCAAAAAGGGGAAAAGTTTGGAGCGTATATCACGAACTTCTTTTGTGAAATCCTCACTGACTTTTTCCCCCTTGCCCTCTCAATTGTACCACTTCCTTGGTTTCCTGTTGTATGTGTATTGTAAACATGCTGTGGAGAGGCGAATAAGCGTTTTTCAATGTCAGATTTGGATAATTTTCTTCCATTTTTAACAGTTTTTTTGTTTGTATATTTTGTTACACGGCTATATATTTCTTATTATATGACTGTATTCATCAGAAATTTAAAAACTATTTCGCTAAATATTATCGACAACAATTATGAACGGAGACGTGCAAGAGCCAGGCATAACGACAACGTTAGGTTGCATGGTTATGATACCAACAAATTACGAACTATGCAATTTATTTAAATTTTTGTATGAATTAATACCTGTTTGTCATATCCTTGA